>PVJX010014779.1:0-44100 GCA_004027295.1 Dolichotis patagonum | reverse complement strand
CTCAGTCCTGAGAATGTTTGTATCTTAAAGGAGATGGGAGTAATTTGTGCTTCTGGCACTTCTAAGTCACAAATTGGTTTATGTTGGATGTGTGTGTATGAACCCCAAGCTGACCATTCTATTTATTTACTCTTATTGTAAATATTTTATTGGAATGTTACAATGTTAGTCTAACTATTTGCAAGACTTAGATTGGTTAAATGATACTAGGGTTCTTGCCACTTCTATACCAGAAAACTTTTCAGTAGTGTTCTCTGAGGTTACTTCCAATCTTCTTTATTTATTGCCTGTTTTTAACTTGGGAAAAATAAAAGTCATGTAGATATGTATCTATATGCATGCCATACAGCAGAATAAAGACAATTTTGCAAGACTGAGATCTGAATTTCATTTGCCTGTCACTTGAATTCTTTGTGTGTATGTGTGTGTGTGTGTGTGTGTGTGTTTGAGATGTGCTTGTGAAAAGAATAGGACCTTAAGGGTTTTTTTTAAATAAATCATAAACTTGGATTATGTACTTCTGTCCTAAATGCTCAATTTACACATATGAGAATAAAGAATCATAACAAACTGTGTCTTACTTCTGAAGGACTTTTCAAATTTATGAACTACTTATTTTTATACAATTCAATTTGATTTTTCACCTCTATGAAATGGTAATAGAGTTTTATGCCTTTCTATAATCATATAGTAGTGGCCTGAACTAGAGAAAAATTTCACAAAATATTAAAAGGTTCATAGCCACTATATGAATTGAGATCCTCATTACACCTTCTAAAAAGTAAATAGAAATGTGTAAGTAAACTGGAACCAGGATCTACTGTACCTTGCCCTATCCTGTTACTATCAAGATTATAATTCCTAGGAGTTTATTGATGTGAAGGAAAATACATGTAAGCTTAAAATGTTTTCTTTAACATACTGTACTGATATCTCTTCTACCTAGTAATTTGGTGAATAGTTTAGTGAAATGCCTCCAGTAAATAGATTTATAAGTAAATAGATTTGTCTTCTCAAACTTAATGCTATTTCCATGTTAACTGAGCATAAAATTATACATTTAAAGATCTTCAAGTGAGAAAGGTTTGATGCCCCTTGAACAGTTCACTATACATATGGTTTTAAGTGTTACAGTTTTATCTATAGCACATAGTATTCACATATTTGAGCAAACATTCCTGTGAAAATAAGAAGAGATTTATGTCCAAAAACTAAAAGGAAGAAGAAAAAAACCTTTTAACTACCGTATGTAGTACCCTGAAAACTATATAAATACTTGTTTCCATGTAAATAGAAAACAATATTGACATTTATGCATCCATATTCAAAGAATATATTTTTTTATAACTAGCTACTCTGTTCACACTTTTGTGGTAACAGGACTCTTCAATGCAAATTCCTGCCTGGCTCTGGCTGGTATGCATACCAGTGCTGCAGGTCCAGTGAGGATTGATGTGGATCTGGGAAGCATATCCTATCTTACACTAGCCAGTGTATCACAAAATCCTGCACTCTTGGTGTGAAATACTGCCAGTCTATGGTGACCAGATCTGCCAGAGTTTCAAAATATACATGAATTTCATGTAAAATCTCACAATCATGTTAGGAATGTTTATTTTTTAAATATTGTGTATTTAAACAGTTCTGCAAATCATATTTCACATGTAGGCTGCTATTCTTTAACCCTTAATATTTAATATATTCTGTTAGATAAGGAAAAGAACAACTGAAGAGAGGCAAGGAAGAACAAAAGCAGGAAGGATTGAGGAGCACTGGAAAACAAGAGACTGAAGTAGGTTTTTAGAAGTACACACAAAGATTTAATATTAATCCAAATGGAGACGATTATCTGTCAGTATGAACCACAGTACAAGAAACAAAACAAAACAAAACACCCTTCATACCTGGTTAAGATTTAGAGCTTTGCTCATTTTTGATGAATGTGTGTGTGTGTGTGTGTGTGTTATAAGCTTCTACAAGACTACAAAACCAACTTAGTATATGGTGTGAGAGAGGGATCAAAATCTATTTTTCAGTATGAATATTACTACTGACCTTTTAGCACACAGTAAATATTGCCTTTTCCAAAACTGTCAACAGTGCCATATTTATTATAAATCAAGCATTCAAATATGTTCAGAAGAGGCATTTATTTTTTCTGCTGCAATTTTCTGTCTATACTTGGTGCTACATGTTAATGTATACATTTTAAATGATCTTGTTAATTTCTAATTTGTTTGGAAAACATTTTATTGTACAGTTGAATGTGTACACCCAGGTACAGCCCCTCAAAGTAGCAGAAACATAGCATACCAAAAGATACACACAAGAATGACTGTATCAGCAATCTTTGAAACAGGAAAATCTGGTAACAAGGCAAACAAAACAAAATATATGCATATACAATGATATGAAAAATTATCTTACATTTATAAAAGTGAATACTATGTATAGCACTGCAAATGCACTACTGTGTCAAGTAACAACATTAACATATCTCACAATATTGAATGAAAGGAACCAGATTCATTTGAGAATAAATTGCATTTCTGTATATACAAACTTCAGAAACTAGCAAAATATGTTGATGTCGATAAATATCAGTATATCTGTTCTATATGAGAATGGTTGGAATGACCAAAAGTAGAATTAAAGTTTTTATTTCGAGGCTTGTGATAATCTATATTATGGAAGGTGAATTAGTTACATGGGAGAATTTATTTATTCAAAATTCCTCAAGTTTTATATGTACGATTTCCTTACATTGTTCTCTGTATTCTGTATTTTAGCAAAACTTGCTTGAATGTATGGATGTGCAACATCAGACGTAATAGTTCCATTTCAGTCTGTATGCTCATTTTTCCTCCATAGAGAAAAACTGGAGACAAATTAGGAAAGTCTATGAGTTCAGATATGTTCTGATTTGACAAGCAAGGTTTTGTTTTTATGTTGCAGTTTTATGTCAGCAGAACTTATACAAGAATTTAAATAAATGCTTAATATTACTGTGGGGAAATTACCTGATGGTAGTTGAATTTGAAATAACATGAGAAAGAAACTAGTGAGAAAATGCAGAACAAGAATGAATGTGGTGCTCAACCAACATCGCAGATCTTAGAAATTTAATACTGCTTCTTTATGATGAAGAAATTCTTCTTTCCCTTCTTTTCCTTTTTGTTGTCTTTTCTTTCTTAAAACTAAAGACTCACATTGGTGCAGCATCCTCTAATAGAACCAGATTTTGCAGTAATTCCCTAAAATTTCTAACCAGCAATGCTAGAATTTTAGAGATTGTGTCCAAGTGTTCATTAGTATGAATAAACTCACAGGGGTCATGCAAGAGCCTGGATAGAGATATGATCATGCTTGGATGGTAGAGTTCACAGATTTTGATTTGAAATTATATTATCTACTAATAATACTTATGTGTATCGTATCAAGAATGCTCAATGTAGCCAGGCTCACTGATGTTTGGGATATTATATACTCCATTTCACATTGTATGAATAGTAAAATTCAGGTTCTACCACCAAGATTTAATTTTTTCTATTGTATTAGTTATTTTAAAATGCCATTTAGTCCTTCAAATATATTTTTACGGAAAATTCTATGAGGAAGTATAATGTGCAAATTGCATCAAAGTGAGGCTGCTCTGAGAAAAGAAGTGTTGAAAGGACACAGCCAGGACCCACCATGCCCTGTCCATTCATTCCGTCTCAGTTTACAGGCCAGTCCTCTGGGACACCAGTCATAGAACCTTTCCTCAGCTTGTGTTTTTCCCAGGATGCAGAGTCTGAGGCAAGTAACATGGAGAGAATTTACTGTTGTAGAAACCCCAGGGAATAAGAGTAGGGTACTGCAGGAGAAAGGAACTGGATAGAAGGATATGTTACAAGGCTGCTTGTCCCTGTAATTTGGTGAAATAATCCCTAGCAATTGGGTTAACTAATTCTGTGTAATGTCTCCATGGTAAACAAGTTTATCTGGGCCTGGGATATAGCTCATGGCACAGCACCTGTCTGGCAAGTGTGAGGTCCTGATTTCGAGTGCCAGTGACAAAAAAAAAAAAAAAAAACAAAAAAAAAAAACAAGATTTTAGTTGCAGATCTAATGCTGTTTCCAATATTTTAAAAAAAAATTTATGTTAAGAGGAAAAAACCCAATAAAATGAGAGAGTAACAACAGTTAATACACTAAATATTGTTATCTTCAGAGCAGAAATCAATGCAATACAGACTAAGAAAACAATATAAAGAATCAATGAATCAGAGATTTGGTTCTTTGAAAGAATAAATAAAATTGACAAGCCTCTAGGCAACCTTATTTATAAAAAGAAACAAAAACTCAAATTCATGCAATAAGGAAAGAAAAGGGTGAAATCACTACAGACCCTGTGGAAATACAGAAGATCATCAATATGTATTTTGAAAACCTCTACTCTTATAGGATTGATAACACAGAAGAAGTGGACAGATTCCTAGAAACATATGAATTACCAAAGCTGTGTCAAGAAGATGCAAAATTGCTGAATAACCCAATTTTAATAAATGAAATTAAAAATGTAATTAAATCCTTACCAACAAAGAAAAGCCCAAGTCCAGATGGATTCACTGAGGAATTCTACAAGAAATTCAAAGATTTAATGCTCTTTAATGAAGTTGAAAGGTAAACAATTCTCCCTAACTCATTCCTGGAAGCAAACATTACCCTAATACCAAAACCTGAGAAAGACCCAATTAAAAAAGAAAACAAGGGGCCAATCTCCCTAATGAACATAGGTGCAAAAATTCTCAATAAAATTTTGGCAAACAGAATGCAGTAAATCATCAAGAAGATTATACACCCTGACCAAGTGGGATTCATCCCAGGAATGCAGGGATGGTACAACATATGCAAATCAATAAATGTAATCCACCATATTAGTACAGCCAAAAATAAGAACCACATGATCATTTCTAAAGATGCACAAAAAGCTTTTGATAAGGCCCAACACTTATTCACGATAAAAAACCTTACAAAAAATTGGAATAGATGATCTTTACCTCAATTAGATAAAATTTATCTATGACAAACCAACAGCCAGCATCATATTAAATGGCCAAAAACTGAAAGCCTTTACCCTAAAATCAGGAACAAGACAAGGATGTCCATTATCACCACTCCTATACAATATAATGTTTGAAATACTAGCCAGAGCAATTAGATAAGAGAGAGAAATAAAAGGAGCAAAGATAGGAAAAGAGGAAGTTAAATTATTATTATTTGAAGATGACATGGTATTCTACATAGAAGACCCCCAAAACTCCATTGAAAGACTCCTAGGTTTAATAAATAAATTCAGCAATGTAGCTGGATACAAAATCAACACTCAAAAATCAATAGCATTCCTATATACTAACAACAAAAGCACTGAGAGAGAAATAAGAGAAGCCACACCCTTCACAATAGCATCCAAAAAAATTAAATATGTAGGAATTAATCTAACAAAAGAAGTAAAATATCTACTCAGGGAAATTTATAATACTCTGAAAAAGGAAATCGAAGAGGACCTCAGAAAATGGAAAGATATCCCTTGTTCATGGATAGGAAGAACAAATATTGTGAAAATGGCCATTCTCCCAAAATTGTTATACAGATTTAATGCAATTCCAATCAAAATTCCATTAGTATACCTCACAGATCTAAAGAAACCACTCCTAAAATTCATCTGGAACCAGAAGAGACCTAGTAGCAAAGGCAATTCTCAGCAACAAAGGTAAAGCAGCAGGCATCACAATCCCTGACTTGAAGTTATACTACAAAGCTACTGTATTAAAATCAGCATGGTACTGGAATAAAAACAGACCTGAAGACCAATGGAATAGATTAGAAGATACAACTACAACTACATACACACTCAGCCACCTCGTCTTTGATAAAGGGACCAAACATGTTCACTGGAAGAAAGATAGTCTCCTCAATAAATAGTGCTGGAAAAATTGGCTCTCAATATGCCAAAAACGAAAACTAGACCCATGTCTATCACCATGTACTAAACTAAAGTCTAAACAGATCAAAGATCTAAATATTAAAACACAAACACTAAATCTATTGGAAGACAAATAGGTAGAAAACTTGAAGACATAGGAGTAGGTAGACAATTTATGAATAAAAATCAAATCACACGGGAAATACTTCACAGAATCAATAACTGGTATAACATCCTATTAGAGATTTTGCATGTTGAAAGAAATCTCATAGTTTCTCTTTCAGCATAGTGAAGGTAAACCCACAAATTGGAAAAAAAATCTTAGTGAATGGTCCCTCAGACAAAGGACTTCTGTCTAGAACATATAAATAATTTTTAAAAAGTCAGATCCCCAAATTTCAAAGACCCAATCCAAAAATGGGCATCTGAGTTGAATACACAGTTCTCAGATAAAGAAATACAAATGGCAAATAAATACATGAAAAATATTCAACATCATTGGTCCTTAGAGAAATGCAATTTAAAACAACACTAAGCTTTCATCTCATTCCAGAAAGAATGACCAGGATAAAGAAAACTACCAACAAGTCCTGGAGAGGCTGGGAGGAAAAAGGAACTCTTCTGCACTGTGGGTGGGAGTGTAGACTAGTGCAACCACTGTGGGGGTCAGTCTGGAGATCTTTCAAAAAGCTTGGATTGGAAGTCCCATTTGACCCAGCTATTCCACTTCTGGGCATATTTCCAAAAGAACTGAAAACATCATACCACAGTGATGTATGTGCACCCACGTTTATAGCAGCACAATTTTTAATAGCCAGATCTTGGAAACAACCAAAATGCCCAGCAACTGAGAAATGGATAAAAAAAGATCTGGTATTTTTATACATGGAGTAGTACTCTGCTATAAAGAATTACCCCATTGAGATATTTATAAGTAAATGTATGCAACTGGAGATCATACTGATAAGTGAAATAAATCAAACTCGCATGTGTAAATATTGTCTCCCTAGTGTAAGAAATGATAAGAGTACATAAGATACAAAAAACTCAATACTTACAGTGAAAGGATAAGAATCTGCATAAAAGGGAAAAATGACTATCCAGGGAAAATGAGGAAAAAGAAAAAGGAAGGGAAAAGAAAAAATGTTTAAAATTATATAAACACACAGTATAGCCAAAATGATTGTACTACAAACTCTGTAAGTTCCTGAAACAAAATAATTAACATTGATAGGATTGGAACAATTGTGCATACTATTGTATAGTGATCTAAGGAATTCTTGAAGATCATTATGTAAAATAACAACCCTAGTTATGCTCATACTTTTGAAGGTCTATATTGTTAGTGTTCTGGGCTCTTTGCTATTGTTTATATGTCTTTTTTGTTTCATGCTTTTTTAAGAATTTGTTTTGTTTTGTTTTACTTTTTCCTCTAATACAGAAAGGAAAAGTATACATGTAGAGACTCATGCATGTGTAGAACGTCTTAAAAGTGTATAAGAATCGATTATATAATGCAGATAAAATGCACAGCTACTTTGAAGAAAAAGAAACACTAAGGTGCCAAGTGCTGATTTTGTAGCATCATGATGTGAAATCCAGCACTACTACTATTATTCTTTGTTCACAGTGATTTAGTCTGCTTTGTATTGTTTAATTTCAACATATATGAAAGTATTGGCAGCTATTTTGAAGAGAACAAGAGACATTACGGCAGCCATATTTTACTTTCCTACTGTCTGATTTTGAAGACCTAAAATGCTTTCATCATACTGTTCTGATCAGTTTAATACTATTTTGTTTTGTATGAATTCATTGTATGTGAATATATGGACAACTATTTGGAAGAAAACAAGAGACAAAATGATAGATAGGGAAGATCTCCGGTTGTCTTGCTTTGAAATCTGTGTCTCTTACATTGTTTTCTTCTGATCTATTTTGTTCCCTTTTATGTTTAATTTTACCCTCTTTAAAATAAAATTTAAAAAATATTGTTATCTTTAAATTTGTTAATCAAAGTACAAGACATAAGATTTAATTGAATGAACAATATTAACACAAACTATTCTTTTCAATGGGCCAAGAGAAACTAGTAGTATCACTGTCTTAACTAATACATCTGACTCTATCTCTATCTTTATCTATCTATATCTATATATATTTTCCTTTCCTTCTTTTCTTCTTTTCTCCTTTCCTCCATTCCAGTTTCTCTTTCCTTTTAAACAGTTTCTTCCCATTTTACAGTAACTATTATATGTTTTGGATCTTATTTACTCTTTCAGCTTCTCACACTAGAGAGACAACGTGATTTTTACATATGAGTCTGGTTTATTTCACTTATTAGTATGCCCTCAAATTGCATCTATTTGTCTGTAAAAGTCTCAAGTTTATCTTTCTTTATGGCCAAGTAGTATTCCATTGTATAAAAATAACACATCTTTTTTAACCATTACTTAGTTGATGGGAATTTGGATTGCTTCTAAGATTTAACTATTACAAATTGTTCTGCTATAAACAGAGGTGCACATATATTTCTGTGGTATGATGTTTTTTTATTTTTTTGAGAAGATACCCAGAAGGGAAATCGCTGGGTCAAATGGGATCTCCAATTCTAGTTTTTTGATGAATCTCCACACTGATTTCCACAGTGGTTGCACCAGTCTACACTCTCCCACCAACAGTGGAAAAAGGTTCCTTTTTCCCCACAGCCCCTTCAGCATTTGTTATTGGATGATCTCTTGATCATAGCCATTCTTTCCAGGATGAGGTGGAATCTCACTGTTGTTTTAATTTGCATCTCTCAAATGACCAGAGATGTTGAATATTTTTTACACATTTATTTGCTGCTTGTGTTTCTTCATGTGAGAAGTGTGTATTCATCTCAGATGCCCATTTTTGGGTTGGATCTTTAAATTTGGGGGATCTGATATTTTTGAGTTCCTTTTGTGCTCTTGACAGTAATACTTAGTCTGAGGAACAGTTGGAAAACATTTTTCCCATATTTTCAATTGTCCCTTCATTCTGTTGGTGGTTTATTTTGCTGCACAAAAACTTATTAATAAGATGAAATCCCACTTATGATTCTTTGTGATTGTTCATGTGCAATCATGGTTTTATTCATAAAATCTTTGTCTACACAAAGATCTTCAAGAGTTTTACATAGTCTATCTTCCAGCAGATTTAACATTTCTGTTTTAATATTTAAATCTTTGGTCCATTTTGAATTTGATTTAGTGCATCATGAAAAATATGGGTCTAATTTTAATCTTTAGCATGTGCAGAGCCAGTTTTTTGAGTACCATTTATTAAACAGGCTATCTTTCTTCCATGAATGTGTTTGGTATGTTTGTCAAAATTAATGTGGTTTTTCATGTCTAGAGTTTAGGAATTTTCTAATCTGTTTCATTGATCTTTGGGTCTGTTTTTTTGGCCAGTACCAAGCTGTTTTTATCATGGTAGCTTTATAATATAATTTCAAGTCAGAGAGTGTGATGCCTCTTGCCTTGTGTTTGTTGCTCATAATTGCCTTTTTTATTCTAGGTCTCCTTTGGTTCCAAATGAATTTTAGGATAGTATTCTCAAATTCTGTGAGATAGGCTGTTGGAATTTTGATTGGAATTGCATTAAATCTGGAAGTATGGCTGGTTTCATTGTATTGGTTTTTCCTATGCAATAGTAAGCTGTATCTTTCTGTTTTCTGATATCTTCTTCAATTTCTTTTTTCATAGTACTGTAATTTTCAATGTGGAGATCTCTTACATCTTTCATTAAATTGATTCATAGGTATTTATTTTTTTTTTGGATGCTGTTGTGAAAGGTATTGTTTCCATAATTCCTCTCTCAATGAGTTTGTCTTTTGTGTAGAGGAGGGGTATTGATGTTTGTGGGTTGATTTTTGTATCCAGCTATGCTACTGAATTTGTTTATTAATTCTAGCAGTTTTTTAGTTAAGTTTTCAAAGGTCTTCTATGTAGAGTATCATGTTATTCACCAATAATAATAGCTGTTTCCAATTTGAACTGAGCATAAAGTTATATTCTTGGAGATTTACAAGTGAGAAAGACTATGGGCAGTGGGGTTCATTCCTGGAAGGACCCCGTGGAAAAAATCATACTAAATAAGGTTCAAAAAAGTGCTTTTCAGAAAGGAATAAAAGGTGGGAACATCTGTTTACTGGCTGCCTCTGTTGGTCAAAAAAATTCCCCTGGGAGTATTAGATTCCTTATATTTTCAGTTCTACGTGTGTGTGCGTGTGTGTGTGAAGAGGCTACCTAGACAGAACTTGACAGAGGTGTGAGGCTACCAAAGAACGGCTCTCAGGATTTACTTGAGTGAAGCTGGTTTCTCCAGCAATGGCTGTAGCCAAAAGGAATGTGAGAGTATGTCAGCAGGGGTACAGCATGGATGCAACCCTGGGTCAGGCTCCTTGAACCCTGCTGCATTATGACTCAGGTGTGTTAGAGTCACTTGATTTGCTTACTAAATGCAGATGTCTAGCTCTTGCCCAAGTAAAGCAATTTGTAATCATTTTGGCAGAAGTTCTGAAATCTTCCTCTTGCATAAACACCATGGGATGAGTTTGCAAACAAAGGTTTGTAAACCAATATTGAACATTTGGATTTGGAACGCAATGATGGCCAGTTTTGCTAACTTAGATATCTTAACCCTGGAATACCTCTTCTCTTAGAGCTGATGACATTTCTTATTAGATAAAGTATGTGCTAATGCCAATTGGGAACATGGTGGAAGAATTATTTTGTAAACAGAGTCACACATACTTGTATTCTCCTAGGAAATTTCTATATTCCCTTTTATTTTTTTCTTACCTACTTCAACTTCAAGTCTTTGGGGCTTTGTTGAAATACTCTTGACATTTATGTTTGGGTACTTGAAAAGTTTCTTCTCTTTACACTATTAAGCATTGTGTTGATTGATTTTGGTGTTTGTATTTTCTCTGGATTTTTTTTTTTTTGTAGATTTCTCACTCTTGTGGTATTTTAGGCCTAAATATTGACCAAATAATTCTTTACACTATTATTTATAAAATATTTCCTCTCAAGTCTGGAAAGTAAGAGACTTTATTGCAGCTCTGTTCCAAAAGTAGTAGACTGACTCTGGATGTTTAAACAGGGCCTGAAGCAAGGTTTTGCCAACCTTTCAGAGGCTGCATAACAAATATTCTTTATTTGCTTCGTCAGGTGTTGAAGGCAGCTATAGCCCTCTGAAGGTCATCTCTGAGCCTTCCCTCCCTACTACCCACACAAACCTTTATGAGTCCCCTATGAAAATAAAACTCACCCCAGGAGGGATCATACTGCGCCATAATCAGTTAATACCTTGCTTTTCAATTAACACTCTAGCAGGGATTACTTCAAAATCAGCTGAGGATAGGAATAAGGGGCAACCAGGCACTTAGAAAACCTAGTTAGAATAAAAAGAAAGAAAAAAGAAAATAGAAGAAAATTTTGCCAATTCTACTTAAAACAGGTGAGTGGCCAGGGTGTTCCCAATGATTTGGACTTCCTTAATACTGTGTCCTGTGATTTAAAAGTACATGACCTTAAAAATTTTGTTTTTAAAAAGAAACCAGGATTTTTTCATAGGAAACAAAGAAACTGAGCCAATCATCCCCTTTGTCACTGATGTTCCAGAATATGATGCCTTGTACTATAGGAATGCAGGATACAGAGAGAGGGAGACGAAAAATAAAAGGTCTTTACAATTGCTGTGTTTTCTTTAATTTGCCCTGCATTTATTGGCAACACTGGTAAGGGATGCTCAGGCCAACAATATTGGGGAAGTAGTTGTTCTCCTAGTATGCTGCCAGGAAAGACTTCCTCAGATGAATGACATGCCATTTTGAGCCAAATCCTACTCTAAAAATAGCAGCATCTCCTCTCTTCAAAGAAATGAAAAAACTTGGTTGCCCTAATTTCAAAAAGCTATTTGTGTAGATATAGCATAACCTACAACTTCTACCCTGAATATTTCTTTGTCTCTTACTATTGGTTAGGCATATAGTAGCATATATGTGTGACTGTACAGTTAAGTTATAAAGATTATAATATCATGAATAACTGCAAGCCCATTATCCTATCTAAATGTTTGAACTTGATCAGAAAACTTTCTTCCACTTACTTCCCTGCTCTCTGAAATCTTCCCCTCATCTTGCCTAAGTAATAACCAGTACTTTGAAGTTTGTATTATTGCCTAGGCTATTTTTATGGTGTTTTCATATAAGTATGCTTAATAATTTGGGGTTTTTTGAGCATTACATTAAATGTATTACAGTGGATATCTTCTCATGACATTTGCTTTTTTGCTAAAGTCACTAAATATATGTTTTGCTTTGCTGTAGTAGTTCAATCAACCAGGTATATTTCATTAAATAACTCTGCCATGATTGCATTAAACTCTTTTGTCAAAGGAGAATTATCACTTCCAGTTTGTTGCTATTGTTATGAGCACACATTATTCTATATTGCTGGATGCACAACTGAGAGAAATAGAAAATGTTTGTTGTCATTTTAATCCCCTAAGATTTCCTATGTTATTTACACCTACACATTTCTTGACCTTGGCACTACATTTGAGGTGAGATAATTCTTTGTTGTGTGGGGATTTCCTGTGCACTGCAGGGTCTTCAACAGCATTCTAGACTCCTACACACTAGATTCCAGGAATGTCATCAAGTAATCACAACTAAAAATATTTCTAAATATTACCAGATATGATTCTGTTGTTCAGAATCACTGACCTGAAGATAAAGTCACTGGGTAAGGATGAGAGAATGTCAACTCGCTTTTGAAAGTGATTACAATATTTAATGCCTATGTGCTTTCCCATTGATTCATTTCCTCTTGAATTCATAAAATTGTCAGAACTTTTAATTTGAGACAATTAAATAGGAGTACAATTATACCTCATTATGGTCACAATTTTTATTTCCTTGATTGTTAATAATGATGAGGACCTTTTAGGAGATGGATTGGTCACCTTTGTTTTCTCGTCTGCTGAGTGATTTGGCCTTTGCAGGATTTTCGCTGGGTAGTGCATCATTGATTTGTAGACATTATCTATCTACTCTGGATATTAAACCTTTGTTAAGTGAATTATAAATATCTCAGTTTTATATTTGATTTTTAATTCTCTTAATGGCACATCTGGTAAACAGAATGTCTTAATTTAAATGTGATTGAATTTAATCATTTTTTCATTCTTGCTTAGATTTTTAAAAATTTTCCCCAAGAGTACAGAGAAATTTGCTCATGTTTTCATCCTAAACTATGATATAGAAACAGTAGTTTCTGTGTGGCTTACTCTCTCCTGACTTGTTAAGTGTGGGCCAAGCCAGCTGCATTCTGGACCAACTTGAGTAGAGGCCCAGGGTGAGAAGGACTGGGGCCCCCAACAAGCCACCGACACACACCTGCTTGAGGGCCCCACCTCACCTGCTGTGAGGTGGGGCCCCAGCCCTAGGCAGGCCTCCAGAGGACACAGGTTTATGGAACCCTGAGCTGGCACAGCGATGCTAAGTCTTCACAATTCTGAGCCCTTCACAACTGGGAGGAACAGAAAATGACAACAAACATTTTAAGCTCCTAAATTGTGGAAGAATTTTGTATACAGCAGCAGATAACTGATAACAACCTGCTTTCTCATTTGCTAATGATTTTTTATTGTGAGCGTATCACTGATATCTTTGGTGGGAAGTTCAAAAACTAAGATGATTTCCTTTCAGATTGGGTGTATTTCTCACCCATGGATTTTGGGACCATAGATGATCAAACAAAACCAAAAACTACTCACAAGACAAAACAACAAGAGCAGTTTTTGTTTACCTGTAGGGAAAGTTCAAGAATCTTTGATTTAACTACCTTACTTTGATGCTTGCCCGAGACTCAGTGCCCAAGAGCAGTGGCACGATCTGAGCTCATACTTTGGTCACTTCTGGTTTTCCTGACCCTTGAAGGTAGCATCCTCAGTGTTCCACTGAATTTTACATGGTAGGAGCTGGGAGAGGAAGTGTGGAAATCTCAACTAACTCAAATATAAATACACTCTCTTTGGAGACTGCATCCCATAATTCTTCAGAATACCAGACCATAGAAACATGTAGCAAAAATGATTTTATCAAGGTCTCCTTGCTAGAGGATTGAAGTAGATATCTCTTTTCCACCACATTGATATTTAGTATCATTTTTTCTTGCATTTTGTGGCACTGTAAGATTAAGTTGAAAATTTTCTTTTAAGCAGTCATTAACTTGATGATAGAAATAAATAGGGTGAGTTTAAATACTTCTTCAGACATGAGAGTCCATAAATTAGATCTATTCCTTTGATCTTCACAGTGTGATGGTTATTAAAGTATTTAGCTTGCCAAGTGCCAGAATTTCAAGTCATCCGAACAGTTTCAGTTGTCCCAAAGCAGGATTTCTGGAAACCACAAACCCAGGGATCTGGTAGAAGTTGGGATGTACCTTCCTTCCCTCTCTGGCCTTTGGTCTTCATTTGTAAAATGTGGAGATAGTTTGAGATCAATATTTTGTTGTGATCTTTTCCAGATTCCATACTTCTGAATATATCTGTGGATACTCTAGTTGGCAGTGGACAGTGGTCAGTGGTCAGTGGACAGTGATACATCAAGTGAATGTTTCCTGACACTAAACTGCTAAGAAGACTAAGAATGACCTAATTTCCAAATCCCTAGTTAATGAGTTCACATTTCACATTGCAATGCTCTCTACCTTTGAAGACCCTCTCACAGTCACTGAAATGGCCTCTGATATGACAACAGTTTCCAATATTTTTTGCTGTACATTAGTGTCCCCCAAGATTCATATGTTGGAACCTAAAGCTCAGTGTAATGACATTAAGGGTGGGATCTTTTGAAAAGTAGTGAAGTTTGAAAATGAGATTAGTGCCTTGAAAAAGACATTGAAGCACTCCCTTTCCATGTGAAGACTGAGCAACAAGACACAATCTTTAAAGCAGAGTCCTCACCAGAAACTTCATCTGCTTGTGCCTCATTCTTAGCTCTCACAGCCTCCCAAATCACAGAAAATAAATTTATGTTGTTCATAAATCATTCTGTCTAAAATATTTTGTTATAGCAGCTAAGAACAGTAAGATACTTAATAGCTAACAAATTCATGGGAAGAGTATGTAGTTGTCAGAGACAATTGGAATGAGACACTTGGAAGAGGCAAACAGGAGCAAGGTGGCATTAATGAAAGAGAGAGGATGGAAAATCTAGCTTTGCTAAATCACAAGATTGATCAGGGAATAACTCTGGCTTCAGAAAGGGTTTTAGCTGGTTAAAAATTGACTCTGTGTGTGTATGTGTGTGTGTGTGTGTGTGTGTATACACATGTAAAAAAATAGTAAGCAAGAGTAAGTGTTTGTTTTGTTCTGTTAGAGACATTCTGAGTAAAATAATGATTTCTTCTCATGCTTTCAAAGGAGTATGGCTTCTACCAAAAAAAAAAAAAAAAAAAGCAAAGAAGCAACTGGGGTATGGGTCTGCTGGGCAGGCCTTCTTGATCACCAGGCAATTCTAGATCATGCTTCTGATGGTGGCCTGCACTGTGAGCATTATTTTGACTGCATTCCCCAGGGACCTCCTGGGACGGCTGTGAGAGGTGGTGGCATGCAAAACTAATCACACACTTCTCACACTTTGTGGTTCTCTTCAGTATGCCGCTCATCTGCTGAATACATTTGCAGTGACTGGCTCAATTAAATATCCCTTTATTTATCTGCTGGCATCTTCTCAGACTAACCACAAATTCTCTTAATTTTACCACTTGCCACATCAAAAACAGAAAGCCCAAGAGGAAGATTGTAAGGAAGGTTTCATATTAAGGATTCTGGTGACAACAACCTGGTGATTTTTCAGTCAATCAGGATTCTTTTTTCCCCTTGGGAGAAAATATAAAGTAGGTGGATAATTATTTAGTTGAGCTTAAAATGTTTCTTCTGCATGAGTTCCAGAGAAAATGAAGATGCTTTTGTTATTAGCAACGTAATGAAAAGAGGGCATGAGGTTCCAGGTAGGTGGGGGAATTGGAGAAGGGGTGGAGTTGAGGGGGAGTTTTTCAATTGCAGCGTTAAGGGAAGGAGAAAATGAAGAGAGGAGAAAGAGAATAAGTGGTTTTTAAAACAAAACTTAGAGAATTATGTAGTGAGAAAGCTAAAATGTAATGAGGAAAACCAAGTTTAAAGTTACCACCAGAAAGAGTGATTTAAAAATTTGCCATAATGATGGTGATTTGTTCTTCCTATAAAATATTGAATTCTAATACCAGGCAAATGGTTTTTTATTAAATAAAAGGACTTCAGATACAAGAAGAAAAATAATCAGCTGTACCATTAGGTATATCTATGTTTCATTAAGTATTTCCTTGACTGATTAATTTGCATTCAAGATTCACTCTAAGGCCTTAATGCACTGGCGATGCAAAGATTCAGGCATTTGAGCACATTAAAATTAAAATAATGTGATTTTAGCTAAATTAGTTATCTCTAATATACAAAGGAAATATTTCTCACTTGATGATGACATATATCCCCCAGGATTTCATTTTTAACATTTATGTTAGTATACAGAATTACGAACTTTTAAACACTGCAGCAAACCAGTCCATCTTGTCTCAGAAGCTGACTGACTTGTTCAAATATCTGTGTATCTGTGTTTACTTAAAATCTTTGGTTTGCATTTTATTTATAGATTTGTGAATACTGAAGTGAATGAAGCTGTAGATAACTGCACATTCTATAATTCCAGATCTGCTCCCATATATTTAATTCAGTTTGTGGCATATATCTTTTTCACATCTAATGTTTCTGAAATTGAAGTATGTCTTCTACTTGATATTTTTTAATCACTGTCACAACAAAGTTGGCAGGTTTTCTTGCAGGGGGTGTTCATAAAATTGATGAGTATCACAGTGAATGTTACCTCAGATTAGTGAAATATATTAAAATATGAGCCCTAAAATTAATGGCATTACCCATCAACTAATCTTTCTAAAACCAACTTAATTCATGTTATTAGGCATTGTTGAGAAGTAAATGGAATCGGAATTCCAGTGAAGAATTTAGTTGATGAGAGTTTCCTAAGAACTTCTTATCTTTTTGTCAGGAGATACTTATTCTTTAAATGAAGCTATGTTAGGCCTCAGTTTTGAGCAAAAATACATTAGATTAATGCCAGGATATTCTGGTATATGAATGCGAAATAAGGAGTGATACCATTGTATCGTTTTTCTTTTCTCTTTTCTTTTCTTTTCTTTTCTTTTCCTTTCTTTTCTCTTCTCTTTTCTTTTCTTTCTGTACAAGGTTTCAAACTCACAACCTTGTCCTTGCCAGGCAGGCACTTACACCACTGAGTTAAATCCCCAGACCCAACAGTTCTTTTCTTAGGTCAAAATATATTTAACTATTAATAGAGGATTTGTTGAATTTCCTCATATTATGCTATCTATTAGGGATTAAATAAAAAACAGGAAGTATATTTACCCTCTAGGAGCAGGCTATAAAACAAAGTAGGCATGGGCTTCTCTAGGATAAATGGAAGGATCTGCATAGAAAATCTTTAGTTATTAAAAAAAGATTTTCTTAGGAAGGTGATATCTGAATTGTGAACTGACAGGCAAATAGGCTTAGCTAAGAGTCATATAGGAAAAGAAAAGGACAGCCAAGGAAAGGAAACAACTTGTTCAATGCCTCATGAATCAGAAGGGGGAGAAAAAAACCAAAACCAACCAAACAAACAAAAAACAAGGATACATGGCTATACCCAGAGAACTAAATTTTTTCACTCACGATGATATATCCAGTTTTCTAAATTAATCCTTTAATCTGCAGGCATTTCATCTCATCTGAGCTAAACTCTACTACACATTATAGAATTATAAAGTAGTAAAATATTGCTATTGTCTACATAACTCTTGAAATTCCAAAATGGAGGTATATACCAAGTAATTAGATAATATAATTCTAAAGTAACCATCAAAGTCTTCTTGATTCTCTCCAAATCTTTGAACTTGTATTTCAGTACAGTCTTTGAAATGTCATATCTCCTGTCTCTTCCCTTTCTTAGTCTTGGTGAATAACCCTGCTATGCCAAACAAATTCCAGATCTTGAAATCTATTTATAACATTCCCAAATTTACTCCACCATCAATGTACATCATTTTGACTTCTCCCTTTCTTTAGCTTGCTATGTGACCTTAATAAGAGAAACTCAAGATACGTGAGGAAAACTGACAGAATTAAAAACAAAAAAGGGGAGTGGAATCATAGAAGAGGCTATAAATTAGGATGTACAAATGAACATTTTTTATTCTGATTTCAATCTTCTCTCCCTTTTTAGAAGTGCTGGAGATCAAACCCAGGGACTGCACATGTTAAGCAAGGGCTCTAACCTTGAGTTACATCTCCATCCTATTATTTTCCCTTAAGAGTCCTTCTTCTGTGGAAGCTCATCCCCCGTGGTTCAGGTGAGGCTAATCAACCTTTGTGACCACAGGGATAGGAGTCTTAATACGCATGTCACCAGTTGGGGCACTATGTGAGGTATTATTGAAAATTACAGTGGATGTTTAAACTTTTTAAAAAAATTATTACAGTGAAACACATTGCCATTGATCCCGCTCAGAATATTCTCTCTGACTTAAAACACACTTACCTCATTATTCTTGCCATTTTCTGAAGCAGTCCTGGAAGTCTTCTTTCATGTATGTCTAGATGTGCTGTCAATGTCCTGAATCAATTCAGAATTTTTAATTTTCATGGTGATTTTGACTCTGGGGAAGAGCCAGAGGTCACACAGTGTCAGCTCTGGTGACCTAGGTGGATGAGGACACACCATAATGGTTTCATGAGCCTGCCCTCTCCCTTTTTTTGGATGGCACTCAGCAGCTGCATGCACTGTATTGGTGATCACGTCTCATAAAGACACACAGCATAGATTTTGGAGTTAAGATAGAATCTAAGACAAGTGGGTCACTTAGAGAATTTAATGGAAATTTACCTTTGTACTGTCTGACAATTTTTGTAAGATTTATTAAGCAGAAATAACAGGATCCATAGTGCCTTTGATCGAAAAAGAACAAGAATGCAGAATTAAGCCAAACAGAGAGAAATGAATTTCAAATAAGAAAGCCAATGTCTTGATAACATTTTAATGTTCCGAGTTATTCCTAAATCAAAAATACCTATAGAGTTCTTCATTATATCTGCTTTTCTGTGTCAGCCTAGGTGACTCGGCATTCTGTCACCTGCAACTGGCAGTATTTTTTGAACAAAAAATACTTAATAATAAAAATGCATCATTAAACTGAATTTTTGGGAACTGTGTACAGCTAGACATTGAGAAGAGATGTACAGAGGAAATGAGTTTATTTTTCTGTGTTTTCTGATGTGACTGATCAAATCTCTTTTCATGCTCTCAATTCCATAGTTTTTAAAGTAATTTTTATTACAAGTATATTAGGCAAACACGACATCTTCAGAAAGTAAAATTCCTGGGCAAACTTAAATCAAAATTCAAGTCTCACCTAACTTAACTTTATTTTATTTTACTTTATTTCATTATTATTTGTTTTCCTCATGGCTCTGAGGCTGCAACAGGAGGTGGTAATGATTTCAAATTTCGGAATTCCCATTTACCTTTTCAAGCCTTTATTTAGCTGCTGTTTTTGTAGCTCGCTCTTAGTAAGGAGCCAGAGTGGCCTCCATTCTAACAGGAGTGTAAGTACTGCTTTTTCTTCCCTCCCCTTTCCTTCTTGTTCCTTCTCTTCCTATCCTTTCCCCTTCCTTCACTTTCTTTCCCTTCATTTCTTTTCCTTTCCCCTTTTCTCTTTCCTTCTGTCTTGTTCTCTCTTTCTTCCTTTTTTAAAAATTGAGTTATTCCATGAATATTCCCAAACATTGTCCCCCAAGACTATTCCAGGTCACTGTTTTGTGGCAAGGATGATGCTGTTTCCAATTGTACTGGAGGGCCTTCCTCACAGGCCTTGTCCACAGGGATCCATTCTGTGAGCATCTCCTCATCCCAGATGCTTGCTGAAGTGTGGTCCCATTAGGATGGGATGACTCAAACTCCCTGGGTTTCATGCCAGCACATGGATTATCTCCAGCCCCAGCCACATTCCTTCCTTCTTCCCTACTGTGAAAGTCAGCTCCACCCAGCTTTTCATCTTCAGATTTTTCCAGTTTAGCAGCAGGCACCAGTATCTATTTTTATTTATTCTGTCAAAATTCATAGGACAGACATAAATTCTTCCAAAATGTCAAGTGCTCCCAAGGCCTCTCTCATCAAACACTGATGTACAGACTTGAGGCCAAAAAGTTGTGCAGCTTGAAAATATCTCATTGGAGAGGCTGATCTGGGGTCTCTTCTTGAAATCCCTGCTGACTGCCCTGGGAGCTTCCCTCGGGTGGATATGTTAGGCTGTCCTAACGTATCCCAGGGTCCTCATGGGTGCCCTGCCTGCCAGTGATGATAGTTTCTAAACAAAGGTTCTGTCCTCCTCTAGTTTATGTCTCTCTTTAAGAACCCTTGTCTTCTGTGTTTATTGGATAGATTGAGTGGGAAAAAAAGTTCAATGACCAATTAGTAAACTCTTGGAAATGTCTCTTTGGTTGCTCCTTGAAACACAGACATACATGATATTCAAAATGATTAACAGCCACAGTGGAAGCATGAGAGTAGATTCAGACCCTAAAGCTGAAATAGAAGTCTGAAAAGTCCGTGACAATCCAATATTTAATTCTTTAATTTCTTCATTATTAGTAGATCACAGAGTCCTAGAACAAGGCCGGGGCAGTGAAGTTGTATGCTCGAGGAAGCAACTACCAGCTCCATAGAATTATTCTGTATTTTAGTAACCATGGGAGCCCTGGGAGCCCTGTCTACTCTTACTATCTTTGAATTGACATTTGCAGTGAAATCCCCAGATGCCAAAAAAAAAAAAAAAAAAAAAAAAAATCCCTCTTGTTTCACATCTGTTGCATTTGAGCTATGGTGGAGCCAATGTCCAACAGATATTTGATAAACTCCGAAACTGAGTTTAGCCTACAGTCTTGGGGAAAGGCACCAGCAAGGAAGTAGCAGGCATAAGATAAAAAGAAAAGAAAAGAAAAGAAAAGAATGTGATAACCAGAAATAAGAGTTTTGTGAAAAGCAGGCCACTGATAGCAAAGGAAGTGAAAATGTAAAAGAATGAAGCATCCTTGTGTTTAGTGGTGGCTTTTGGGGGGAAATTGTTAGGAGGCTAAAAGCAGGAGAAGAAAGATAAGAAAGCAAAGAAAAAAAGATAGGAAAATGAAGGTGCCATGTGCAAACTACTGAAGAGTTACAAGAAGAAAAGAAGCTGGGGAGTAGCCAGATGAGCATGTGGAACAGGAAAGCTTGTTTGGACTTTATTGTTTTTAACAATTTTATGTTTATTGAAAGGCAGAGAGAGGGGTTGAGGTTGGAAAGACAGTGCATGGCTATGACTAAGCATCATCCCTTGACATCTGGTGGGACTGTATCAGGAGCTCACGCAGTGGGGAGATTCACCTTGGGAAAGAGGAAGACCATTTCCCATCCATGACTGGATTAGGGTGTCCAGCTGTACTAGGGTTTGAAAAAGAGTGTGAGTAAAAAAATAGTAGCTTAGGAGAGTTTCCAAAGATGGCAGACTGGTAGGTAGCAGGAGAGAGATCCTCTCTGAGAGAGACAGCTTAAATGCCAGAACTTAACACCCTGGAGAGACCCAAACAGAGAGAGATGGACTCTCTCAACCTAGAAAGAAACTAAAGTTAAAAAAACCGTTCAAATATGAGGTCCCGGGGCTATATTAGTGAAGCCCCGGGGCTACATTAGTGAAGCTAAGATCAGCAAGCACTGCTCCCTCCTCGAGCCGCCTGAATTCCTGCCCGAGAGTGACCTGACCGACCGAAATGTGCAGATGCCACTGGCATGAGCAGCTGGAGTGTGGAGCTGAACATCCCTGTGTGTGGCTCACCCGGACCCGGCACTGCACACGACCCACCCAGAGGCACCGTGAATTTGCACTGCAGCCATGCTGAAGTCGGAGGTATGGGAGTCCAGCAGCAGTGAGTGATGAGAATAAGACCTTCCCATGGGAAGGGGGAAACCGACTGGAAGACATGTTGGATTTGGGCAAGATACCTTAACTCCATAAGGAAGTGGCTTCAGTTGGTTTCTGCCCTCACCAAGTGGATTGGTGGAATCTGCTTGGATTGGGCCGTGCCACTGGCCAGGACCCAGTGGGTTGCTACAAACTAATTCCCTGAACACAGCCGCACACTGACACAGTGAAGGCCTGCAAAGGTTGACTGGCCTTGAGGAGAGGAGCCAGCACACACTGCGCTTGCTTGAAATTCACTCTCTGATAGCGGCCGGCAGAGGGCAGAAGCCCCTAGCCTGCACGCTCCAGAGGAGCCTTAACCAACAAGCAAAGGGGCTGGGAATTACACTGTACACTTGTATGGAAGGAATCAAAAACATGACAAGAGGGAGAAATAAGAAAAAAAAAACCAGCCCCCAACCCTGAGAACATTGATGCAGGAGAGGTAAATACAAAAGAGATTGAGGGCAGCAAACATGCAACATCAAACACAGTGGTAGCAGACAAAAAGAGATATCTTCAGGACCTCATAAGTGGGATCAAAACTGAAATATTAATTCAAATTAAACAAGAGATAAGTAGATTAATAGAATAAAGGCTAGGCACCTCTCAAGAAGACACAGACAGAAGAATGGAGGAACACAAAAGGAGAGAAATGTTCCATGAAGAATATAAAGCAAACCTAGCATTCATGAAGCAAATTCAAAGAGATTATCAGGAAACTAAAGACTCCCTACAAAGCTGGCAAAACTGCCTGAAAGAAACCAAAGATAGACTATCAAAAATTGAACACAGGCTTGCAATGTGTGATCATGAAAGGGAAGATCTCTTAAAAATAACAAGGGAGCAGGCAGTAACAAAAGGAAAGCTAGAGGATGACAAGAGGATCTATAACTTAAGAATAAAGCATGTGAATGAAGAAGCAGGAGTCAAAACAGAGGAATTGCAAAGGTTATTCACAGAAATCATTAAGGAAAATTTCCCAAACATAGAAAAAGGAAATGATATGTAGATGTATGAAGCATACAGAACTCCAGCCACATACAACCAAAACAGAGCTACACCTAGACACATAATAATCAAGATCCCAGAAATTCAATATAAGAACAGAAAATTAAAAGCCATCACAGAAAAGAAACAGATCACCTATAAAGGAAAACCCATCAAAATCACTGCAGACTTCTCGACACAGACCATTAGGTCAAGAAGAGCTTGGGGTGAAGTAATTCAAGCCATGAAGGAGATTGATGTATCAGCCCAGATCAGCCCAAATTGATGTATCCTGCAAAACTCTCTAGAAATTAATGGAGAAACAAGATGCTTCCATGACAAAGAGGAACTTGGAAAATTTGTGACCACCAATCCAACCCTACAAAAAATACTGAAGGACATTTTAGAGAGAGAGAGAGAACAAGAATACAAGCATTTCAGGAACAATGGCAGAGAGGCCTCAGTGAACGGGGCAGATAGTGGAGTGGAAGAGAAAAATAGACAACCAATGGCAGAAAAACAGAATAGAAGAAATAAGGCAGAGAAGATTGGCTGTAATCTCTAGTATAGATGGCCTTGAAATATTAACAGAGAGAAACACAGGCAGAGTAGATCAGGAGATAGGGTCTATTGAGATGCTCTATATAGGGAGGCAGTGGGACCCAAAACAAGCAGTGCACCCTATCGGAGTGAAAGGGGAGGAATTGTCTAAAAAAGGAAGGCAGAGGATATTGTTAATTGGGTAACAAGATTTAAAATTTACATTATTCTCTTCACTCTGCTTGGATGGGTTATGTGCTGTTCCAGTTTGTCTACTTACACTAGACTTGAGGACATGGTCAGCTATCCCAAAAATAAGGGGACCTATTATGGTAATCATCCCTAATTTCCTATCAACTTAATCTGAAGCCCTTTATAACTTATACTGTCTTATTATGACTGATCTTATTTGAATCTGGTTTGTTAGATTGCTAGTTTCTATTGACTGATTTTATTTAAATCTGTTATGATTGATAGCATCAAGTTTAAGAGTATAGGCAACTACACTGAAGATGACAAGATTCATTAAGATACCTACTCTGGGTTTGATTATTACTTGCTTTTGAAGTCTTATAATGTCTCCAATGCTTCATTTTTATTAATGTTTAGAATATATTCTAGTTTTAGAATATATTTCCCTTATGTTGCTTTCTTGTGATCTGCTTTGTTCTGTTCTGTTGTGTTTAATTTTACCCTTTTGATATAATTGAATATATATTTGAGTGGGTCAGATGCATGATCATATTGCTGTTTTTTTGTCAGATCATGGAACAGAACTGTTAACAGACTCACTGTTTGACTGTCTACTTTACATGTTTTAACTTTATAATTTGAACAACTATTTCCAAGAAGTCAGTATGTAATTTGTCAAGTAACAATCTCTTAGGTTTTTTTGTTGTTGTTCTTTTCCTTTTTTCCTTGGAATTCTGTATTGTTGCTACCCTTTATTCTGTTTTTTTTTCCTTTCTTTTTCTCTTTAAATAAAATAAAAAAACTAAAAAAAGAGTAGCTTAAAACAGTAAAGTGTTTTAGTCAAGTAATAATTTCTTAGGTTTTATTGTTGTACTTTTCCTTTTTTCCTTGGAATACTGTATGGTTGCTACCCTTTATTCTGTTTTATTTTGTTTTGTTTTTTCCTCTTTAAATAAAATTATAAAAAAAACAGTAAAGTGTTATCTTCTGAGTTGGGCAGAAAGCAAGAAAACTACTGAACATGGCAGGGGGAATGTGCACATGAGGTCTGGAATATTCGAGAACATGCAGAACCACAGAGGAGGTTCCAGCTGCAGCTGGTTGTCAGACCATGGACAGAACTGTAACTTCTGAGCATACGTGTAGGTTCTCGGGCTTGGGAAAAGGAATGCAGTGGGAGATTTGATTTTTGGAAGGAAACTCACATAGCTTAATGGTTAGGCTAGAGGCAGGAGGGGAAAAGAGAACGGAACTGATTTTCTGAGGAAAAGGACTCAGGATAGAAAGATTACAGCAAGAGGTTCTAAGTAATGTACAAACTCCCCTCACACAGCAGGCAGATTCCCTAACTGTAAAATGAGAGGAGGGATTGAGATGCCAGTTATTTTTTTTGAGAGGAAATCAGGCCCAGTGGATGTTGAGGTCTTGGATGTTGAGGTCTCACCGAATCATGACTGCTGTGGGAAGTCAGGAAGGAATGAATCTGCACTGGCATGGCTTTGGATCTGAAATGGGCTGCAGCAGAGCTCTGCGCAGAAGGAGAAAAGATGGGAGAGCACTGGAGTGGGGCGAGAGCGAAGCTGCAAGGATATATGCAAGTATGTGTGTGTGTTCATTTGCTTTGGAAAGCAAACATTTTGTTTTCAGAAAACAGCTTGTATCTTGTGCTTCCTTAATTTAAAAAAAAAAAAAAAAGGAGGAGGAGGAAAGCACACACAAAACAGCCAGTCACTACTGGCTTCACAGAGCAGGGAGACAGGCTCTTGAGTGTTTTCCAGTAACCGGCTCCCTATGCTGGTTCTCACAGGAGAAAGAAACTCTGAATAACAAAAGGTGCCCCTGAAAGGTTCTTTTAGACTAAAATTTGGTGGAGATTAAAGAGGGCAGAAGTTCAAATGAGAGGGAGTCACTGCCAAGTAAGCAGGAATCTTAGCCAAGGGGAAGGAAAGGGAGCCACTGGCTTCAAATACAAGTAACCATGGCGAGCCAAAAGCTCAATGCTAGAATCTGGTGAAGAAGGAATATCACACAGAGCCGTGATTGTTTATTCAAAGCAGGCCATGAGAGAACAGTTGTCTCCAATGGGTACTCACACAGCTTGGATTCAAAACTGTAAGTGCGTTTTTAAAAGCATCCAGGGCTTCTCCCTGACCCATTTGGTATGAGGTAAAAAGAAAAGAAAGCACAAAGTTTATTCTCAGTGTCTCTTGTGGGTTTAAGGCAGCTTTACATATGGAAAAGCATTTTGGTGTCAGCTGTTGAACTGGTTTCCTGCTATTCTGCTTTCAGTTGCCATTGGAAACTCTGGCTGGCTGTGTGGTAACACTGCCCCTTTCCCAAGGTTAGAAACCAGCACCCCTTTAATGGGGAGTGGAGCCTTTTTTTCTCTCCAAGTACATGTTGTGCTTTGCCCCTGTTTCCTAGTGAGGAGAAAAGCTTTCAAAGAGCAAAAGGACTGTGGGAATAAAGATGCAGCACTGAAATATAGGATAAAGATAACCCTGGAACAACAGAACAAGAGGCTCCTCAATGGCCAGAAATGTACCACTACGTAAATGACAGTCCCTAAGGCCTGGATCTGCTGTGCTTACTACTGTATGGGGTGGAGACAGAGGCTTCTCTTTCCTGTGTAAATTAGATGACTTCCTTAGATCCCCCGAAACTTTGACATTTATGCAAAAGCCCTTGTATCATTTTGCCTGTGTGTCTTTCTGAAGCAATGAGTCCATGATTTTCCTCAGATTATGAGAGTGATCTGTGATATAGTTGCCACCTCATTAATAATCAGTGAACTAAAATGTCACTAAGTGAAATGCTTTGGCCACACCTGACTTATAGAGAAAATGTAACCCTATGCTTTCTGTTATGACAATGCAATTATGTGGACAGTGCCTTTGGAAAAGTTTGTCCCTCATTAATAGACACAGCATGGCTGAGGGAGATACATCTCCAAGAACAGAGATGACACTGCCAAAGCTGAGAAGGCTGGTGTTGCAGCAGCAGATGGAAAAGAATGTATCATATCTGCATTTTTTTTTTTCTGTAGCTATACAGAAGTCAGTGATACAGAGGGAATTCCCTGTACCCTCAAGGAGGGAAGAAGTGTGCTTCAGAAACAAGTCTGATGACTTCACAGACTATTAAAGAGGGGAAAAGAAGAGCCACAACATCGTGTGGTCCAGAAGGGAGAGTGGCCTAGGATCATGTACCAGCGCTAAGAGTAATAATCTGGAGTTACACAGCTTCGGTTTGAAACCTGGACTATTAGGTGATAGAAATAGGCATGTGTTAGCTACATGTCATCTTTGTGGTCAAGCTCCCTCATCCTTAAAGTAGAATTACACTAGCACGGTTGATCCTCGTTGCTAGTACTCCATAACAAAATACCCAGGTAGGTGGATTAAATAACGAGAATGTATTTTCTCATGACTATCTGTGAGATTTCAAAGTCAAAGGTTTTAGCTTATTTGGTTAATAGTGGGGTCTCTTTTCATGGCTTCCCATGATGACCTTCTCAAGTGTAAGAAAGCGTAGCACTGACCTTTCCTCAGATTATGAGCACAGGAAAGTTTATTAGGTGATCTTTCCTTAGAGAACAAGACAAACACAAGTAATTATAGATAGGTGATAGATAGATAATAAATAGATAGATGCGAGAGGAGAAATAGAGAATGAGAGAGAGAGAGAGAGAGAAAGAGAGAGAGAGAGAGAGAGAGAGAATTTATACATACCAGCTCTGCAGGGGTTTCTTCTGAGAGCACTAATCCTACCAGTATCAAATCAGGGCCCCACCATTATAAACTCATTATTCATAATTACTTCTACAGCTGCATTTCCACATAAAGCCACACAGGAAAGTAGGGTTTCCACATTGAATTTAGGACACAAATAATTCACCAGTCATTATTAACATATTCTCATTTGTGCTTTTGTATTCTCATTATACTTTATTTTTTGACCCAAACATCAATACTCATGGCATTTCATAGTCCTCTGCAGACATGCACAGAGAACTGAAAACTTCGTCACCTGATGCACATGGTTCCATCTAAGGTTAAAAAAAATGCCCTGCTTTATGGTTTCAACTATCATACAGTAAACAAATGTCCTTTTCACAGTCTAGTCTTATGGTTTTCACATTTTTGTTCTCTTTGTTGGTGAACTCCTTCCCCAGTATAGTGTCAAACTGCTATTTTGGATTGTCAAGTGTGAAAGAGTACAATATGCCTCAGAGAGAATCACTGTATGTAAGATAGCATAATTGGTCACCTACACTATTTCTGGACAAAATATCTCACACCCATGATGGAGGAGGAAAGTTTTAAGTTTAATTTTAGCTCATGATTTCAGAGGTCTCAGTCTATGGTTGCCTGGCTTCAGTGTAGAACATCACAGAAGAAGGGCATGCCCACTTCCTGGCAGGCAGGAAGCAGGGAAGGCTGGACAAAGCACCAGGGAAGGGGCCAGGGAGCCAATCAAAATAACCTTGTTCAGGCAAGAGCTATCCTGCTGTCAGCCATAAGTTCAACATAAATGATCCAATATTGTATACTAATAAACTGTCTGCAAACCTAATCTCACATAAAATAAGATTATATATTAATGATGAAATGATTGTGACCACAGACACAGAAGAACATAACCTTTCATTTGTCATAGGAACAAAAATATTAGTTAATTCAGTATTCTTGGAAAAGTTACAGAACATCACTAAGGTAAATAATAAATACTGACTGCATATGAGTTACTCAATTATTTTAAGAATTTAATAACTTATTTATAAATGTTATATAAAGATATATATTATATATTATGCATATATATATATATATACACACACACACACACACACACACACAAACAGTATTTTACACTGGTATCTTTGTTCAGAGTTCAGTAGTTCAGACTGCTATAACAAATACCATGGACTGGATGGACTGAGTAGTTTAAAAAGCAACACATTGCAAGTACAACATTAATGTACTAGTTGGTTCTGTTGTAATGGGGGCCTGGTTTTGAATTCATGGGTGATTTCAGTCTTATATCCTGACATGAGAAAAAAGGACAGTGAGAAGAAGGGAAGGAAAGAAAAGGAGAGGGAGAAGGTGGGAGAGAAAGAGATAGAGAGAGAGAGAGAGAGACAGACAGACAGACCCTTGTGTCTCTTATGAGACATTAATTTATGAAGACTCCACCATTATTACCTAATTATTAATTAGGTAATCCTAGTTATGGTTGGAAACTCAGATATGGTTGAAACATTATGCCAACTTGAGCAATTTAGAAGTTTAATTTAAAGACTCAGCAGGGATCCAGGGTTCTTACTTTGTGAATATCCTCATCCTGTGCAAAGGAGGGCAAGGAGATTTGGTAAGTGCTACACCCACCCTAGAGGGTGGGTGGGTGGCCTGTGTAAGTATAAACCAGGAGAAGAGGCTAGTTTTCTTCCCTTTTGCTCTGGCTGCTGTCTTAAAGTGCTGCCCCAGTGCCATGCCACCCTGCCTTGGAGCCAGCTGATTATGGACTGAAACCGCCAAAACTGTAAGATAAATAAACCTTTCTTTCCCTAATTTTGGGCATCAGGTATTTCGTATGAACAATGAGAGAAAAATAACCAAGACACCCCCTAAACGAGTCATCTATCAAAACCATACCACTAGGAATTAAGGTTTCATCATAGGAATTTTGTGAAGGACAAACATTTAGTCCATAGTAACTGGTTAACTTATCACCCTCTACTATTATATTTTCAGAAATAGAATGACAAAAAGAAATCACTCTACAATTGGAAACATTATAAACTATTAAAAAAGCGCTTGTTAAAATATCAATTATCATCTCTCCAAAAAGTAGTATATTATTTGTTAGATTGTCTATCTCATCATTTCATCATCAGAAATATCCAAAGTTGCTCAAGTTTTAGCAGTAGATATGGTTTAGGTTGTACTAATTAGTTTATTCACTTTTTTCATTTACATCATCTTCAGACATTCACTCTGCATATTTATCTAGTGGAGTAATTGCTGTAGGCATACCAAGATGAATACATTTTGTGTACAGCTAAGTAAATAAAAAAATGTGGGAAAGGCAGTAGCTTGTTGGAAAAGTAATGAAAATATTAAAGGAATGTAGAAATGGGGTCATTCCCTGATAAGTCTCTCCGGAATTTCCTGAGAAACTCCTGGTCTTAAGTGCATGGTGATTTGTGATAAGTTAGAAGGAAGCTAGCATCAGTTTCAATAAGGCCTAAGAGGCAAGAGCCAAACTGCCTCTCACAGAGTAGTAGAGCTCTCTTCTCTGCAGTTAGACTATGTTGCCTTCACCAACACAGCTTGATGGTTAGGAGCTCAAGTTCTGATCCACACTGCCTGGCCTCAAGTATCAATTTTTCCTACTACCTACTCTGTGATTTTGAACAAGTGACTTAATTTTTCTGTGCCTCAATTTCCTTCATATGCAAAATAAAAACAATGACAATGCTTTGTAATAATGCAATGAAGTTTAAGTCATTGCTGGATAAGCACTAGAACATAGTATGCTCTGTGTAACTATTTCAAAGATTATTGGACTGTTCCACATTAGACTCATGGTAGAGATAAATAGGTAACTGGAAATCAATAAGTAAAAATGAACAGTTGTTCAAAAATTGTTGAATGAATTGCTGAATGAATGAATGAATGAATGGGAAATAAACGATATTAGAAATTTTCAGGTAGAGAGAATATATGAGGACATGATTTAAAACAAGCTAATTTCATAGTAAAAATATTTTCAGTTTGCATTTCTCTGCATAAAACTTGTCAATTTTCCAGTCTGTTTAAAATAAAGTCCAAATCACATGGTACAGTATATTAATAAGGAAAGGATATGGTTACAGTAGTAACATATATTCCCAAATCTTAGTGGCTTAAAAAAGCAAAAACATATTCTTTATCTAGCAAAATCTGATGAAAGAGTTCTCCTCTGTTTCATCACTAAGAGACTCAGGCTATGTTTATCTTGTGATGCTACCATCTCGGATCATCATGGTCGGGAAGAGAAGAAGGGAACTTAACTTAGTTGCTATGATATATGTCACGCGATGCTTCTGACCACAGATTTATTTCTCAGGGTCATGATGACCCAATTGTAGCTGAAGACTAAGAAATGTCGGAGTCACACACAGACAGTAGGGAGGCAGCTATCTATCTCTGCTACACATTGTAGATAGAAGACCCTCAGTAATTTATAGTAAGTAACCCCTCCTTATCTTTCAAATCTACTGAAGATTTGAGGCCTCTTAATGCCATTAAGTAATCACTGGATATACATAACAAGAATTTCCTTGCTTAGTAGTCTCTGTTTGGTTCTGCAAGAGAAATAAATACAGAATATGTTTATCCTCAAGGAATTTACAGAGTGCAGTTAAGGAATCATGAATACAGGTTCAAGAGAATATATAAGGCAATATAGAATTAATTTTACCTGAGTGCTACAGGTAAGGTATGTATAACCTTGGGTTCACTGGAAGAAGAAATTTAGTATAAAGTACGTGTATGATTATACGAATGCTTTCCTGGGTAGTCTGACAGCATCAGAAGGAGAAGAGTCTCAGTGACCATTTGCTTGATCAGAAAATTAATGCAAACTGGCTATCTACATGTTGGAAGGTCTATGAAACTATTTCAAAGATTATTTGACTGTTCCACATTAGACTCATGGTAGAGTTGAAATTTATGCTTTCTTATGTCACGTTCTGCTTTGTTTTGTTGTGTTTAATTTTACTGCCTTTAAAAAAATTAACCATCTTAATCAAATCACTAAATCTCCACCAGTATGTGTGTCTAAGTATAATTTCTGTATAATATCTGAGACTGTAGAACTTATAAAGAAAAAGTTTTATTTTAGTCACTAGTTCAGGGCCTGGGCATAAGTTCGCTTTTACTTGGACTCTGGTCAGAGCCTCATGCATCTTTAACTCATGGTGAAATGTAGAAAAGCATGTGGCTGTGAGCAAAAGAGGTAAAATGCATAGGCCACTCCAACTTTATGTTATTTTCATGGTAGCTGATCCAGTCCCACAAAAGTGAGAACTCACATAAGAAAAGCTGTGATTCATTCTTAGGAGCTCCAGCTTCATGACCCAAACTTTTCTTAGGGGTCCTTATATAACCTATGAGTACCATTACATTGAGAATCAAGTCTTCACATGATTTTTGGTGGAGATAAACCGTATACAGTGTGTGTGTGTGTGTGTGTGTGTGTGTGTGTGTGTGTGTGTATCCTTAATAACTTGAATAACTCAAGAAATAGTACTGGTTGTATTTCTTTTTGCATAACAAAATATCCTAAGTGTAAAAATAGCTTCTTTTATGTATGGGAATAAATTAGGATGTTCCCAGTTACCCTTGTGGAAATCCACTGAATGGCAGACAAAAAGCAAAAGTAAAAGTGTTGATAAATCTGAAAGAATTTTTTTCTAGGTGCTGTGTATCTAGCTATCCTAATAAGTGATTTTGATTGACTGACAACTGGTGTTCAACTTGCAAGACCCAGCTGAATTGAATCAACAAGGTACTTGGCATGAATGACCCACCTGAGGATTGTTGCCAACATAAAGAGGAGAACTGGGGAGGAAGAAGTAGGTGTTGATGGTTCTCCTGTTGCCATTGGTTCTCCAGGAGAGGCTGGTCGAGCTTCTTTCCTTATATAAACTTGGCTGTTCTCATCATTAGAGGAGCTTGGGACTTTGTTGTTGCTGCTGGTAGCCATTCACTTTGGGGGAGCTCTGGTCCTTTGAGCTTCACTTCCTGGCTCCAGATGGGAAGATGTATGCTGTTCAGTCTCCAGGAGAAGCTTGTCATGCTGGCTTCCTGACATGAACTCAGCTGTTCTCAATGTCAGAGGAGCTTATGACCTTGTTACTAAGGATGGCTGTGGTACTTTTCAGAGGAGCTGTGGTTCTTACTTTGAGCATTGCTTCCTGGTCCCAGTGGAAAAATCCCTCAATTTTATGTCACAGATCCTTCATCCCACTGGCACAGACTTCCTAGCTTCCATCACTGACCTTTGGGCATTCCCAGCACAGATCCATGAAATAGATATGCAGAGTCATTGTCACAGGCTCCAGGACAGTTGAACTTGTGGACGGTATTGTCATGGGCCTAGGTCTTCAACTAGACTCATACAATGCATTGCCATGGGATCCAGGCCCTCAAATGGATTCTTTGGGTCTTTAGTGTGTGGGCAGATTTCCTGCACTTTTTTGTGTTTGACTTTTTGAGTGACTATTATAAAATAATTCTATAAGTTATATGTCCTGTATTAAATTGATTTCCTTGCAAACCCTCACTATAATAGTGAGCATTTTCTTTTCCTTGATGGAAACCCAGACCGTGATAACTTAAGAGGCCAAACTCATAAGACATTTCCGGCTGAGTTTCAGGGGGAAAACCACACCACAATATCTAGCCTACAACAGTGCATTAGCAGTTGGCAAAGGATGCTCCTGCAGTGGTAAGGAGCCCTAGATTTTATGCCTCACCCCTGCTGTCCTACTGGTTCCCATGGGGCATCTTCTCAAAGCTATAGCAGTTGGGACTAATTGTGCAGTAGACCACATAAAACATGCAAGTAGCTATTGAGCTTTTCATTTTAGCAACTACCACCCAAATTAGCAGCTTCCTAATCCTGGAGAAAAATCCACCTTTTCAGAAGGCCATTTCTGGTTACCAAATCATACTTTATTGAATTATTTCAAAATGTACAGAATAGGGGTTACTATCCACTTATTTCTCTGAAATATTCAGATTTCCAGTCTCAATTTATAACAGCATGTGTCCCATCTCTTTTCTCAAACTTTATCCAGCCCAGATTAGAAAACCCAGGAAACGATTAAGGTGTTCACAGATAGCCCTTGTGCATTTTTGTTTCAGTCACTTTTGCATTGCTGAGACACGATACCTAAGGCCTGCGATTTAAGGGAAGAAAGATCCAGGTGTGGTGGTTCATGTCTGTAATCCCAGCATTTGGGAAGCTGAGGTAGAAATATCTTCGTCACTGTGAGTTTGAGGCCAGCCTGGTGCTATAGCCAGACTCTGTCTGACACAAAACAAAACAAAAATGGAGCAGAGGATTTTTGTTTTAAACTTCACAGTTTATAGAGGTTTCAGTACATAGTACATTGTTTCCAAATTGGAAAGCAAACAGTGGAGAAACTGCTTACCTCATGGCTGCCAGGAAGCAAAGAGAGAAAGGAGGTGTGGGAAGGGAGATAAACTCTCCAGCCCACGCTCCCCCTGCTCTTGCGACCCTTCTCCTCCGACCAGACCTCCCATCCCAACACCAAGGTAGCTATCCCGCCTCACAATTCAATCGCCTTCCAAACACATGAGGTCTTTGGGGGCCATTTGAGATCTAGATTCTAACAATTTTTGTCTGTGATAAAAGGAGTCGGCCTGAAATTTCTGACTCTCTGGTATCATACTACTGATTGCAACAAACACTCATGGGTCCCTTTTTATTTGGCAAATATTCTCTTCTCTTATGAACAAGGATATCCCCCTACCATCTCCCTGAGAGCACAGAAGCAAATAAAAAAGAATCCTATCATTTCCACTGAGTAAAGCTATCCTGGGCTCTGTTCATCTGAAGGTTCAATTTTGCTGAATAATTCTCCATAGACACGAATGATAAAAGAGGGGATTATTACCCATCTGTTTACCCTCTTGGCTTTTGTCCATCCCTTATTGTCTTTTCAAGCTGGGTGCATCTGATTGCTTTAGTGAATGCAGGAAGACATCACCAAATATGAGCACATTCCCAGGACCTGGGAGTCTCCTGCTGCACTGAAGCAGAGTGACATGGACTATCTTGCCTTGGAGCATTTCAGCACACTGGGGCTAAAATAAGATGTTGAAAGTCAAGGTCGTGACATCTGCGGCTGGGAAAGGGCCAATACAGATCATTTTATCTTCTGCTGTACACATGCAATCCATTCATCACCAGGCATCAAGACCTTGACTGAGCAGCCAGGAAAGGCACAGAGAGCAGAGCCTGGTCTCTGCTGTCAGGATTTCTGTTTATATTAGTTTGCTGTGTGTTTTTCCTGAAATCTCATGGAAAGTTCTCTCAGACTTGAACAGAGCTTTGCTAGGGTATTTATGACAAAAGATAAATTTAAACAGGAGTTGCACAAGAAAGAGGAGAGACTTAAGAGTATTATTATTTCTGACTTCAAGGTTGTAGAATTCACAAGTGATTCATTTTTTGGGAAATGGGCATGATTGGCAAATTGTATAAACTAAACCAGAAAACAAAACAATTGTTTTTGACCAGACCACTTCCACTTAAATCCCATTGAGAAGGACTCATCAACAACTCTGTTCTAACCTGTTCTTTGCAGTTTGAGCAGAATTAGAGATTGTGCTGTACAGTTTAAATTACAGCCAGACCATTTTCATTGGTGAAAATTGCCTTGCATTTATTTTATGAAGTCTTCTAGTATTTCTTTGAATGTTATTATTGATTGCAAATTGGACCCATGCTTAATGTTTTCATCTCATATTCTTATAGCCAAGAGATGTGAAAGGTAAACAATCCTTGGAGGTGTTGGAGAGTCTGGGTTCAGTTCTAGATTGTGAAATTAGTGATTCCATGGCCTTTACATCTTAGAGCTTCCATTACCTCTTGTATAAAATGGTACAAGTCAGACAAGATTGTTTTCTAAAGTCTTTCCTTATTCCAAAATTTTCTTTTCCTCCAAAGCATTTACTTTCAGTAGCATTTAAATTACATATTAACCATTTCTCTGTACTGACTTTACAGCTATCCTAGAAATTTGTTTATCTTTGTCTTCATAAATGTAATAGAGACTAAAGTGGAGAAAATGACATGACCTCATCCCTTTAAAGGCACACTATGCTGAGAAACTTCTGGATCGTGTTCCTAATCTACTTTTTATTATAACTCTTATTTGGCTAAAGACTTGGCAGTAACAAACTCAGAAAGAAGTTTATTTTGGTTCATTTCCCACTCCACCTATTTCCACTAAGAATGCACTGCTGTGATGCACGTACTTTGTATTTTATGTTTAATCTCTGTGACACCACCATGACCAGGATTTTGGAGCATTTTCATAACATGCTTGTTTTTGTACAATGAAGTGTTTTGATGCTATCCATTTTCAAGGTGCCTGAAGCACACTCACAATGATTCATCATGATCCGATATAAAAACAACTCAGCAACACCAGATTACACACCCAAACTTTCTTACTGGGATCTGGTTCCCTTTCAGACTCAAACAGCTGAGTTCAACCTGCAATTCTTCAGGGCCTGAGAGAAATATGTAATAAAGTATAAACATCTTATCTTGTATTTCTTCTCCTCTGAAGTTCTACATGATGATACTATACTTGTCTTTATGTTTCTGAGGAATTAAGGGGTAGAGACAGTAATATATATTTATTGGTCACTTTCACTATATATTCCAAACACCACATGAGATATCTTATAAACTTATCTTTTGTATTTCTTCCCAGAAATCTTTGAAGTAAGTAGTGTTATGTTATGCTATAGATAAGACTTAAAGGTTTGGAGATACTTTGGAAATTTATGAATATTATACAACAAGGAAAAAGAAAACAGTCTGGAACTCTTCCCTGTTTCCTTACTCAATCTATATTATGGATTTGTGATTTTTTTAAATTTAAAAACTGTTTGTTCTCTAAGAGTTTGTTTTAATTTTCTATCATGGAATCATCCACAAATATGTTTGGATCTTTTACAGTTTTGTCTTCCACTCCCTTGCAATTTCACAAGGAAGATCAAGATATTATAGATATTTTCATATCCACCAGGTAGTCTTGACTGACTCAACAAAGTAATTCATGAGTCTAGAGTCCTTTCTGGATAAACAGCGCATTTGTCCTATACTTTCCATGAAAAATTGAGTGGTATAGTTCTTCTTTTGTCTTTCATTCCAACCATCCATTTAACCATCCATCCATCTATTCATCCATCTGCCCATTCTCTCATCCATCCATTCATCTAGATTTTATTTTTGGAGCAGTTTATTTTCACAGCAAAATGAAGAAGTAGGCTTCCAAAATGCCCTCTTATCTCCACACATTAATAGTCTCCCATGTTATCAGTATCCTCTGCCAAAGTGATATATGTGTTACAATTGATAAATCTACAATGACACTTTATCTCCTAAATCCATAAGTTACATTGCTTCACTCTTGCTGATGTACATTCCGTGTTTTGAGTCAAAATTAAAAGGACATGCATCTACCACCCCAACACTGTGCAGAGTACTTTCACTTCCTTTGGTATCTTCTATGTCCCTCCTACCTTTCACCACTTCCTCCCCACCCCTGGTAAACTCTGGTTATATTATTATCTTGGTAATTGTCCTGCTTGTAGAATGTCCTATTGTAGGAGTCATGCTAATATAATCTTTTCAAATTGGCTTCCTTCACTAGCAACTTGTATTTAAGGTTTATTTTTTGTCTTTTAGTGGCTTAATAGCTCCTTTCTCCTTGGAGCTGAAGAGTATTTCACTGTCTGGATATGTTACAGTTTATTCATTCACCTATGGTAGGACATCGTGGTTGTTTTCGAGTTTTTGCAATTATGAGCAACACTATTATAAACATATGTGACCAAATTTTGAATGGATATAATGTTTCAACTTTACTAGGTAAATACTATGGAGTATCATTGCTAGGCTGTATGGCAAGAAAATGTCAGTTTTATAAGAAACATAAATATCTTCTAAAATGGGTATATAAATTGTATTTCCACCAACAATGATGATGTCTGTTATTCAACATCCCTGTCCACATTTGCTGTTGTTCATGTTAGTACTTAAGATTTCGGATCATCTACTGGGTGGCTTCTGCTGTTTCACTTCTGCTGTTCTTCTGATGCTTAAAAAGTGGAATGTTTTTTCATATGCTTATTTACCATCTAGTTATCTTTGGTAAGCTGACCCATTGACCCATTTTATATCAAATTGATTGCTTTCTTATTGTTGAAATTTAAAGTTCTTTGTATGGTTTAAATAAGAATCCTTTATTATATGTGACTTTTGCAAGCATTTTCTCCCAATTAATGGTTTATTTTATTTTCTGTTACCATTGTATTTAGAAATGTGAAGTTTTTGTTGTTGCCGTTAAAGTCTAGTTATCAATTTTTTTTAATGTCTTGTGCCTTTAGTGTTTTATCTAAAAAGTCATTGTTATGTTTATGACATCTAGATTTTCTGCTACTTTATCTTCTAGGAGTTTTGTAGTTTTGCATTATACATTTAGGCTTATGGCTCATTTTTATTTAGTTTCGTAAAAGGTGGAAGATCTTTAATTTTTTTGTTTTGCAAGCAAATATCTAGTGGCTCTGGCACTATTTGTTGAAAAGCCTATCTTTTGTCCATTATGTTGCATTGGCTCTTTTGTCAAAATTGGTCATGTATATTCGTGTGTATCTATTTCTGAGCTCTCTATTCTGTTCCACTGATTTTTTTAACTTAAAAAATGTATCACAATATAAGATTCATCGTGATTAACCCTCCTCAAAACATTCCCCTTCACTTGGAACACACTTATCCCATCAATCTTGCCATCCCTTCCCTTTGTTTCCTCCCTCCAAATATTGATCTCCTCATTTGCAAAAGATCTGTCTCCCTACTTTCTATTATCTGTTTGATTTTGCTCTTTGTTTATGTCTTAGTTTTTTTATCTAAGAAAAAATATGCAATGTTTGAGCTTGCGTAATCTGACTTATTTCAGTTACTATTAGTCTCAAGGCACATACATTTTCCTACAATTTATTCAAGTCTATACTGCTTTACAGCAGAGTGGTAGGTCATTCTGTATAAATACCAGATTTTCTTTATTCATCTGGTGATGGACATATAGGTCACTTTTTATATGGTAGGTACAATGGAAATATACCTATATGGTACCTATATGGTAGGTACAACTAGGCACAATGGAATTTTTAGTTTTAGTTTTGTGAGGAATCTCCATGTTCATTTCCATAATGGTTGTACTAATTTACAGTCCCACCAACAATGTGAAAACTTCCTTTTCCTCACAGACTCGCTAGCTTTCATCATTATTTGACTTTTTGATAATAGCCATTGTTTCTGCCATAAGATGGAATCTTAGAGTTGTTTTAATTTGCATTTGCTAAATGTCTAGAGATATGGAACATTTTTAATGTATTTATTGGCCATTTGTTCTTCTTATAAGTATTTATGCATTTTAGTTGCTCATTTTTGACTGGCTCTTTTATTTTTATTGACCTATTATTGATTATTATAAAATTGTCTTAGTCTCTGTAGTCTTAGAGTTCATTATGAAATCAGGTATATCAGTTCCCTTTAACACTATCTTGGCAACTTTGTAGCATCTTTGCCTCTCCTTATAAACTTTAGAATCAGTTTTCAGTGGGGATTGCATCAAATATATAGGTCAAATTGAGAACAACTGTCATCTTGAAAATATTCAACCTTTCTGTTTAGGGACATGAAACATCTCTCCATTTACTTAATTCTTCTTTGATTTCATTTATCACAGTGTTAGTTTTCCTTACATAGTTCTTGTACATAATTTGGTAGATTTATACCAAAGTATTTCATTATGGGGGTCCTAATATAAATGCTTTTGTGCTTTTAATATCAAATTCTACTTATTCATTGCTAGTATATAGGAAAATGATTAACAATTGTAAACTAACCTTGTATCCTGCCTAGTTGTTTCAGGAGAATTTTTGTTTGCTTGATTTTGTTTTGTTTTTTTTTGCTTTTGACAGTGCTTCTAAATATTTATATAGGTGATTGTGTCATCTTTATACAAAGCTAGCTTTATTTTCCTTCCCAACCTCACTGTTTTTTATCCTTTACTAGTATTTCTAGTTTTAGATACTATATCCAGTATGATATTGAAAATGAGTTGTTAGAGGATATTCTTGTTTATTGTTGATCCTCAAATGATTAAGAGAGCTTTCAAGTTTCTCATAATGTAACATAATGTTGGCTCTGAGTTTTTATTGATACTCTTTGTCAAGTTAAATAAGTTTCAATGTCTTTAATCATAAATGGATGTTGGATTTTATATAATGTCTTTTCTTCATGTATTAGCCTATTAATGTGGCAAATTACACTCACTGATCTTTGAATGCTTACCCAGCCTTGTATAAATCTTACTCAGTGATAGTACATAATTCCTATTATCTAGTATTGGATTTGATTTCTTATGATGCGTGCAGAGAAGATTGTGTCTTTATTTCATAGGAGATATTGTTCTGAAATTTTTACATTTCTTTTTCTAGTTTTGGTATTAGGGTGATTCATTCTGCTTCTACCATTTAAAAGATTGTAAAATATTTTTAAAATAATGTTTCTTAAATGGTTGGTAGAACTAACCAGTGACCCATAAAGGCCTTGTGCTTTTGTTGGAAGGTTATTAACTATTGATTCATTTTTAAAATAGAGAAATGCCTACTTAGACTAATTCTTCATTTGGAAATTTTGGTAAATTGTATCTCTCAAGTGATTGGAATATTTCAATTAATATGCCAGATCTGTGGGGAAAGAATTATTCCTACTTTTTCTTGATGATACATTTAAGATCTTTAGAACATGTAATATTATCCTCTCTTTCAGTTTTGGTATTTTAATTCATTTTCTTTCTTTTTTTCATAGTTTTAGTAGAGCTTATCTAAATTTATTGGTATTTTTGAAAAAAACAGTTTTGGATTTTATTCTTTTTCCTTACTGATTTCACGTTTTTAAATCTCACTAATCACTGATATAATCATTTTAACTTCTTTTTTCTTGTTTCTTTTGGATTTAATATGCTCTGTTTTCTGTTTTCCTAAGGTGAAAGCACAGATCACAGATTATTTTATAATGTATGTACTCAGTTCTATAAATTACCCTCTAAACTCTCCTTTTGCTCCACCCCACAAATTTCAATAATTTGCTTTTTAATTTTTAGTTCATTTAGTTCAAAATTCTTTTAAATTTCTTTTGAGATCTCTTCATTATCATAAGCATTATTTACAAGTATCATGTTTAATTGTTGCATATTTTAGGATTTTCCACTTATCATTGTTACTGTTTTCTAACTCAATTTCTTGTAATCTAAGAGCACATGATGCCTAGCTCCACCTTTTTGAATTTACCTAAAACCATGTTTTATAGCCCAGGGTGTAGTCTATCTTTGTGACTATTCCATATGAGCTTGAGAAGGATGTGGACCCTGCTGTTGTTGGATAAAGTAATCCATAGATGTTGATTATGCTCAGTTGATTATGGTATTGTTGAGTTCAATGATGTCGTTACTAATTTTCTGTGTGATGGATCTGTTCATTCCCATTAGGGAGGTGCTGCTGTCTTCAACCATGATAGTGGGTTCATTATCTTCTCCTTGCGCTTCTATTAGTTTTTCCATCACTTAATTTTGCATTATGAGGCACATACATGTTAAACATTGTTATTTTTGTAGAACTGACTGCTTTATTGTTGTATTTTTTTTGTCCTTGACAACTTATTTTCCTTGAAATCTTCTGTACCTGAATTTAATATAACCATTCCTCTGGTTGGTTAATTAATCACTCATAATGTATTTTTCTCCATCCATGTACTTTAACCATCACCCTTTGTAACAGCTAAATCCTAGAAACAGGCCAAATGCCCATTAACTAAATGGCATTTAATGGGATAAATGGGTAGAGGGGTGTGTGTGTGTGTGTGTGTGTGTGTGTGTGTTTTATATACAGTGGAGTACTGTCCTGCCATACAGAAGGATAAATCTGATATATTTCTAGGTAAAATGGATGAAACTTGAGACCATACTCTTAAGTGAAATAAATAGGACACATATGTTCAAATATCATATGATTTCTCTGGTGTGAAAAACTAAAAGTGCAAATGAAGTTAATAACATATAGTATATATTATGAAATGGAAAGAAATGATTCAAATGGGAAGTGGAACTAGGGAGCGAAGGGGGAAAAGGACAAAGGAGAAAGAAAGAAAAACTGGAAACAAAGCTTTTGTAAATAAGGAGGGGAGAAGCGGTTGAAGAGAGAAGAGGGGAATAGGAAAAATAGAAGGATCATGATGTATCATGTACAGGTGCAAATTCCCTATGATGAATGTCATCATTATGTGTATATAATATGACCAATAAAATTTATTAAAAATTTTGGAAAAATAAAAACAAGTATAATAAATTCTTTTTTTTTTTTATCGGTACCAGGGATTGAACTCACAACCACGTGCTTGCAAGGCAGGCACTTACGCCACTGAGCTAAATCCCAAGTCCAAAGTACAATAAATATTAAAAAAAAAATAAAGTGAGAGGTGAGATTGCAGAATTTCTTTTGTATCTTGCATAGTTTTTGTAATGTGCAATTGCACATTGGTAAAATATTTGTTACTTTTTTATACTTATTTTTTCTTGTTATTTGTTAATGTTTTATCTCATTTTCTAAAAAGTTTCTATGGTTTTAATTAAGCATCATATATGATTTCCTTTTCTCTCCTTTATTAGCATATCAGCTATATTTGTCTTTAGTGGTAACCCCCCAAGAGTTTATAATGGATATTTAAAAGGAATCCAACTCCTCAGATAGTGCCGTATTACTTCATAGGTGGTGTGATTACCTTATAATAATAAGAGTATACTAATTCCTCCCTCTCATCTCTTATGTCAGTATCATTGTTTTTGCTTATAATAATGTATACATATACATAAACAAGTGATTGTTTGATTGCAATGTATGTGCTTACTCCACATTTTTAAAACCTAATGTCTAATTTGATAGCATTAAGAGTTGGGAATCTTTAAAAGATAATTAAGTCATGAGAGCAGATAACTCATGAATGGGACTAAGGTCCTAATAAAAGGGCCAAGGCTGAGCACAATTCTTGCATTTTTTCTTTAAATGGAGGTTTCCAGAAACCTTCAGAGAGTGGGCCTCCCAGTATTTGGAGCAGAGGATAATTGTAGTCCACTAGCAGGCCCAGGGCAGGCTCCTGGGGCACTCCCTTCCCCTCCTTGAGCCAGGGCTCCCCATCCAGCCTACTGTCCTTGCAGACATGGACATATTGCTCTGTGACCCGGGAATTCTCTTCCAGTATTGTCAGTTGCCTCCTCTGGGGGACCAGCACCCTGAGTCTTAGGTCAGGAGATGTCAAAGTTGTAGGGGCCACATCAGAGACTGATCATTCTCTGTTACCATGTTGGAACTGAACACATTGCCCAAATAATGCTGGAATTTATTACTAATAAAAGAGGGTGGTGTAATTCTTAATGGTGACCATACTTCCTCTTTTGCCAGTCACCTTTTACCCATGGAGGCCAAGGTATTTCTGCCCTGCAGAGGAGGCAGCAAGAGAGCCTTCAGCAGATACATGTGCCCTAATCTTGGATTTCCAGCACTCAGAACCATGAGTGTAAATTTCAGTTTATGATGAATTGCCTAATCTTTGGTGTTTTGTTATAGCAGCACAAATTGGATTAAGGTACTAATCAACACATCCATTGTTGCTTTTGTTATTTTAAGCAATCTTTTGTCTGTTAGACTAATTAAGAAACAGGAAGGACCCTTCACCCCCAGGAAGTCTCCCAGAAAGCAGCATCTCGGGCTGTCTCTTTGGGACCCGAAACTCTGGGACCCACAGAGTGGCCCGGGCTGTTTGGATTCTGAATATTGTGGAGACTGGCATCTTGGCCAGGTCTGTTTGGGACCAGGAACTTTTCAGAAACCAACATTCTGGCCTGACTCTTTGGGACCTGTAGGCCCTTCACTCGCAGGGAACCTTCTGGAGACCTGCCTGGGACAAGGCACGGAGGCCTGGCCTGCCTGAGATTCCACAGGCTCTGGGGTGGCCACACCCAGCATTCACCTTACAACTTAGGAGCAAGGAGCCCACAGAGGGGAGTTAGGACCCTGTGAGGAAGCCAGGAGCCTGTGGGGGAGCCACTGCCCCTCCAGGAACTGAGGGTGTAACAGGTAATTTGCCACATAAGCAGAGAAAGCTTTGGAACACTGCTCAAAGTAAGGAAATACAGAAAAATGACAAAAGGAAAGACCAAAAGGTAGGCTCAAAGCCCTAGCCCTCCCCAAGAAAGCTTAGAAGCTGTGTACATAGAAGAAAAAAGAAGCCATACACCTGAAATGTCTGAAATGATATCAAATGAAATAAATATGCAAATAGGGAAAGCTATGGAGAAATTCAAACCAGAAATACTTGCCCAGGTAAAAGAAG
>PVJX010014778.1:27642-44186 GCA_004027295.1 Dolichotis patagonum | reverse complement strand
ATTCCTGCTTCTTCATTCACATACTTTATTCTTAAGTTATAGATCCTCTTGTCATCTTCCAGTCTTTGTATCTTTACTGCCTGCTCCCTTGTTATTTTTAAGAGATCTTCCCTTTCATGACCCCACATTGCAAGCCTGTGTTCAATTTTTGATAGTCTATCTTTGGTTTCTTTCAAGCAGTTTTGCCAGCTTTCTATGGGGTCTTTAGTTTCCTGATAATCTCTTTGAATCTGCTTCATGTATTCTAGGTTTTTCCTGAATTCTTCATTAAATTTTTCTCTCCACTTGTGTTCCTCTATTCTTCTGTCTGTGTCTTCTTGAGAGGTACCCAGCCCTTCTTTCATTAATCTACTTATCTCTTGTTTAATTTGAATTAATATTTCAGTTTTGGTCCCGCTTACAAGGTCCTGAAGATATCTCTTTATGTCCACTAACGCTGTGTTTGATATTACATTTTTTCTGCCCTCAATCTCTTTTGTATTTACCTCTCCTGGATCAATGTTCTCAGGGTTGGGGGCTGGGAGTGTTTTCTTATTTCTCCCTTTCGTCATGTTTTTAGTTCCTTCCATACAAGTGTACAGTGTAATTCCCAGACCCTTTTATTGTTGGTTAAGGCTCCTCTAGAGGGCACAGGCTAGGAGCTTTAGCCCTCTTCAATAGGTTATCAGAGATTAGAGTTCACCCAGGGGCAGTGTGCGCTAGCTCCTCCCTTCTGGGCCAGTCAACCTTTGCAGGCCTTCACTGCGTCAGCGTGCACTGATCTCAGGGGCGCGGCCTAGTCCAAGCAGATTCCACCAATCCGCTCGGCAAGGGGAGCAACCAGCTGAAGCCACTTCCTTATGGAGTTAGGGCTGTCCTGCCCAAATCCAACATGTCATCCAGTCGGTTTCCTCTTTCCCGTGGGAGGGTCTTATTCCCATCACTCACCGCATCCCGGAGAACTGCTGGGCTCCCCAACCTCTGACTTTAGCACGGCTGTGGTGGGAATTCACGGTGCCTCTGGGTGGGTTGTGTGCAGGGCCCGTCCGGGTGAGCTGCATGCAGGGCTGTTCAGCTCTGCACTCCGGCAGCTCAAGCCAGTTGCTTCGGCTCAGATTGCTTGTTTATGTCGGGCAGGAATTCAGGCGGCTCGAGGAGGGTGCCGCGCTGATCTTATCTTCACTAATAGTAGCCCCAGGACCTCATATTCGAGTGGTTTTTTGCACTTTAGTTTCTTTGTGGGTTGTGAAAGTCCATCTCTCTCTCTGTTTGGGTCTCTCCAGGGTGTTTTATTCTGGCATTTGAGCTGTCTCTCTTAGAGAGGGTCTCTCTCCTGCTACCTACCAGTCCTCCATCTTGTCTTATTTCTCCATCAATTTTGAAAGATAGTTTTGCAGGATACATCAATCTGGGTTGAAAGTTGCTTTCCTTTAGAACTTGGAGTACTTCAAACTCTCCTTGATTTGAGAGTTTGTGCTGAGAAGTCAGCTGTGATTCTGATGGGTTTTCCTTTATGGATGATTTATTTCTTTTTCTCTAACGGCATTTAAGATTTTATTCTTGTGTTGAATTTCTGGAATAATATGCCCATGTATGCCTATGGAATTTATTCTTGTGTTAAGTTTCTCGAATGCTATGCCTATGTATGCCTATGGATTGACTATGATATGCCTGGATGTAGATTTTTTTCTTGATCATTGCTAATTGGAGTTCTATATGTCTCATTTATTTGTATGTCAAATTCTTTTTCTCTCCCAGAAAAGTTTTCTGTCACGATGTCTGTGAACATATTTTTAACGTCATTTGTGGTATCTCTTGCTTGTTCATTGACTCTAATTAATCTTGTTATTCTTCTTTGTCTCATCTAGCAGCTGCTGGATTGATTTCTCATGGTCCCTTGCTAGTTTTGAAAAATCTTTCTTTTCTTTTCTTGGTCCCTAACTGCAAGCCTGTTCTCCATAGCTGAGATTCTGTCCACACATTGTCCTTATCTGCTTTGAATACTTTCAATGGAGTTTTTATTTTCCTGGATATCTGCTTGAATCTGCTTTATGAATTCCATTTCTTTTCTGTGCTAAGCGTCCATAATTTGCTTAAGCTCATCTTTTTTTTTTTGTCCATGTCTGCTTTAACATCACTAATTATGGTGTGCATTTTGGTAATCTCTGTAGTTATCTGAGAGATTATTTCTTATTTCATTTTTTCCAGAGCCCCATTCAATTGCTTTGGTGTTATCACTTTGGAGAGACCTGGTGGGGGGCTTTCAAATTGTCATACGTCATTACTCCCTGGATTTGCCCTTGCTGAACTTGATGTCTGGGGATGCATTTTGTTTAAGTGTGTTCTTATTTTTTCTTTTTTTTTTTTTGTTTAATTCCTGTGTTAATGTTTGTAAGTTGACTATGGTCAGTTGTTTTATTCCTACTATTTAGAATCCCTAGATGGTGGCCCTGAAGCAAGGCCAGCAGATCGCTGTAGCTGCTGGTTTCAAACAGGAGCCTAAAGAGAATTCTTTCTGTGGTCTGTTGGCCATTTCAGAACTTTGTAAATGGAATGGTCAGTTCATCAGAAAGAAATAGCAGGTGAGTATGGCGGACTTTAGGGAGCCTGCAGGGGAGAGACCCTGGCGCCTTGGGACCTGTACCATGCGGTTGACTTGGGGTGCCTGGAGAACAAGGAGCTCCACCCCTCTCTGGGTGGTGGCTGTGAGTGTGGCAGACTTTCGGAAGCCTGAAGAAGAGAGACCCTGGAGTGTCGGGACCTGCACCATGCGGTTGACTCGAGGTGCGGGAGAACAAGGAACCCTTCCCATGGGGGGGGGGGGGGCGACTGTGATCCTGCCTGCATGTGGGCTGAGAATCAGACATCTCATGTTATCCTGTCCCCCATCCCGTGTCCCCCCTCCCTCTCCCCCCTGCCTAGCAAGTGGGAGCCAGTAAACTACACATCTTGTGAAAAGATTGGCTATGTTATTTAGTATGAGCTCTCCATATGCAAAGATAAGGACAACCATTTGGAAGAGAACAAGAGACAAGATGACAAATAGTGAAGATCTCTGGTTGTCTAGCTTTGAAATTTATGCTTTCTTATGTCCCATTCTGTTCTGTTTTGTTGTGTTTAATTTTACTCCCTTTTAAAATAAAATTTTAAAAAAAAGACCCCTTAAATGATGACTATTTCTCTTACGTATTTTCCAGGTATAACTGGTTTTGGGGTTTCAGTCAGTTGGAAGATCTCACCTCTTCAGTTTGTTGGAGTTGAGAAGTTGTTGCTTGTTTGGCCCAGTTCCTAGTTCTTTGGCACTGTGCCACAGTATTTTATTTAACTCTTAGTCAATCTCAGTCATGGCATATTAGAACAATTATGTCCATTTTGGCTATAGTGGTACCAATAGCATCAAAGACATCCTAGCAATTGAGATAACCCTTAATTTGTCACTTTTAACCACATGAATTAGATTTGTGGTTGTATAAGAAAATCTAAAAAAACCAGAAAATTATATGCAGTATACAGGTCAATCTTGCCTTCAGGGTTTAGAATTTAAAAGGTATTAAGAAGAAAATAGAGAAGTGAAAGAGTAAGAGATTAGAAGTAAGGTTGGAGGACAAAGGGGATCACACCAACTCTGGGAATTTGGTACAGAAGACTGAAGGAAAAGAGAGATGGAAGAGATAAAGGTAAGAACAGAACAAAACCACAACCACAAAGAGGCTAGGAACTACATTCACACTCATACAAAAACAAGAGCAAACAATGAGGGAGAAAAGAAAAAAAAGTAAAGAAAGGAAAAGAAAAATCCTACCTCCAAGGTTTTCTCTGGTTTCACTAGTAGACGACCTGTGGAGAAGGAGTCCCAGTTTGTGCAGATCTCTCCCAGCAAGCCAGCAGCAGCTTTTTTGAAGGATAGTGCATAATCTTAGCAGGCCTGCCCCAAGACCAGACTCATTGGGCTCACCACTTTCCAAGCAATTTCTGCAGGTCTGAGCCCAGATGGGATCTGCTAAATGGAACCAGCAGCAGTTCTGGATTCTGAGCTCAGCTGGCCCATCTCCAAGGTGGCTCCTAGTCAACTGCTGTCTCCTACAAGAAGACTAAGTGCTCTGCACTCACCACCAGCTGGTGCAGTCCCTCACACTACTCCCCTCCACTACTCTTTCTCTGCAGAAGCCTCCAGAATTGCCAGCCATCACCCTCAACCTTGGTCTGCAGGTTAGAACCACTCCTCTTGTGCAGTGAGTCCCATCTCAGGGAGAAGGTGCCACCACCTCCTTCATTGGAGTTTCTCTCCACTCTCTTAAAGGGCCTCAATTTGCTCTTCAGATTCTTCCTATGTCCAGTGGACCCACTTCCCTCCTTCTTGTCTTCCTCACAATATTTCAGTGTCTGGATGGCAACTCTCATAAAGGTTGTCTGCTGCTTACTGCTCAGCCATCTTGGTCCTCCCTTTTTTGTCTTTTTTGAGACAGAGTCTTGCAATGTAGTTTAGACTGGCCTTGAGCTCACTTTGTAGCTCAGGCTGGGTTCAAATTTGCATTGATACCCCTACATCAGCCTCCCATTAATTTTAACACTGTGCTTTAAGTACAAAGATAACTATTAAGAACTTCTAAAAGGCAAAATATATATGAAGAGAGTATTAAAAAGGGAATACATTAGCTAGGTAACTTTAGGAAAGCCATTATGCTCTTCTGAGTCAATAAATGTTTATGAAAACTTAAATAATTTTAACTTTAGAAAGACCATTATTTTCTTTTGTGTCAATAAGTGTTTACAAAAATTTAAATAATTATTTTAAACAAGATAAACAATATATTTTAATCATTCTTGCATAACAAATACACATTTGTACTTTAACTGACAGAAGTTCAATAAGTATAGAATCTCAGACAAGTTTCATTCCATACTACATCTAGTGACTCTCTAAATACTGAAAATAATCTGAGAGTCATGCCTTGTCATATGACTAATGTTGTCACCCAGATGAGTGTGAGTAGTCTATGCTGTTATGCAACAATCCATCTAGCACAAGGTCAGAAAACAGTTCAAATGACATTAAAGGAAGCACTGGTTACAGCTTTCCCCAAAGCCAAAGTCTCACAGTGCATTTTGGAAAAATACATAAGTCAAAGCCATGTCATCGTCTGACCTTAAAATACTTATTAAATATGATTATTCTGTATTTTCTAGAAAGATTCCTATATAGAATAAGCACATATACTTGCTACCATTTATTCTGTCCATCCAGCTAATTCCCCATTTGCAGTAACTGAGGCTCTCAAACATGCCCTAGTTCTTGCCAGTCCTTTCTAGGGGTTCATTCCCAGACTGTGTCCTGGGCTTCACCCTAAAATGCAACTTGGAATATATCCAGCTGAGGCACAACTTTACCTCTTGTACTCTCCCTGCTGGGCCCTGATCAGACAATGGACTTCTCTACAGACTCATCTTCCTGGAACATACTTGTTTTCCATTATTTCTAGGTACAGCCTAGAAATAAGAGAAGCCTAGTTTCTCTTATTAATATTATAATTAATAATGTGACCTTCATTGTTTCCATGCAAGCCCCTTTATCTTTCCTTCTACCCAAACCTGTCTGCATTGCCATTAGGCCAGCCCTCTCTCAAGGGCAGCATGTTATAGAATGCTTTCTGCTAGCAAGTGTAATAAAAATATACAATACTTAAATTTTTAAAAATCATTACAGTAGGGCCTGGGGATTTAGCTCAGTGGCATAAGCACCTGCCTTGCAAGTGCACAGTCGTGAGTTCGATCCCTAGTACCAAAAAAAATCATTACAGTATAAGACATACTGGAATTAATCTCCCTCAAAACACTTCCCCTCACTTCAAATATGTCCCACTGTTCTCAGTTCTTTTTTTTTAATTTTTAAAATCCATTTTATTCATAGACAAAAAGAAAAAAAAGAAGAAGAAAAACTACAACAAAATTTTAAAATACATCAATCAGGGGATAATAATAGTACATACATTGTACATTGTCATCCCCAAATCTTTCACTCAGAGCACAAGATATCTACCTTCAATTGTCTGAATAATAACAGTACAAATTTTTCTTTTCAATGAACTCTTAACTATTTTTATATACATATACATACACATATACATTTTTTTCTTTCAGTTTGTCACACTATTTAAACGATACAATGTTTACATGCATGTCTTATTTATTTCACTAATGAATGTATTCTCAAGGTGCATTCATTTACCTATAAAAGTGTCCAGTTTATCCTTCTTTATAGCTGAGTAGTACTCCATTGTATAAAAATACCACTTCTGGGCCAGGAATGTAGCTCAGTGAGATAAGCACCTGCTTGGCAGGCATGAGGTTGTGAGTTCAATTCCCGGTACCAAAAACAAAAATGAACCAAAAAAACCACTTCTCTTTTTATCCATCCCTCAATCTATGGGCATTTAGGTTGTTTCCAAGATCTGGCTATTATAAACTGTGCTACTATAAACATGGGTGCACATATATCACTATAGTATGATGTTTTTATTTCTTTTGGGAAGATACCCTGAAGAGTATAGCAGGGTTGAATGGAACCTCCAATCCTAGCTTCTTGAGGGATCTCCACACTGATTTCCATATAGGTGCACCAGTCTGCACTCCCACCAACAGTGGAGAAGGGTTCCTTTTTCCTCACAGCCCCTCCAGCATTTGTGATTGCTTCATCTCTTAGTAATAGCCAGTCTTTCCAGGGTGAGGTAAAATCTCAGTGTTGTTTTAATTTGCATCTCTCAAATGACCAGTGATGTTGAACATTTTTTCACATAGTTATTTGCTGTTTGTATGTCTTCATCTGAGAAGTGTGTATTCATCTTGGATGACCATTTTTGGGCTGGATCTTTAAATCTGGGAGGACGATTTTTTTGAGTTCTTTATATGTTCTCAATAGTAATCTTTTGTCTGAGGTACAACTGGCAAACATTTTCTCCCATGTTGTGGGTTGTCTCTTCACTCTGTTAGCAGTTTCTCTTGCTGTGCAAAAGATTTTCAGTAGGGTGAGATCCCACTTGTTGATTCTTTGCGATAGTGTAATTTAAAAATAAATAAATAAATGCTGCTGCCTAGAGCCATCCAATGGAAAGCCAGGATCATCAAAACATTACATTGTAGATCCATGCACCTTATTGACCAGACGTAGCACTATATAATTTCTGGCTCCTTCCCAAAGTCAAAATGACCACAAAAGGCAAACATCTTAAATCAATTCAGGGTGTGGAGGCACCTACAAGGCACCTAGACATATTCATGAAAGAGAACTTCCAGAACTGCTTCAGAAAGTGGCATGAGCTAGATGTACTGGCGCATGCCTGTAATCCCAGCACCTAAGAAGCTGAGAAAGCAGAATTGCTGTGAATTTGAAACCAGCCTGGGCTCCATTGTCAGTTCAAGTCCAGCCTGAACTACATAAAAATAAAAAATAAAAACGGGGCCAAAGATTTAGCTCAGAGGCTTTTGCTTGCCTGGTAAGTGCAAGGTCATGAGTTCGATCCCTGATACCAATAAATAAATAAATAAATAAATATAAAAACAGTGCGAGAATGATGGGGTACGTGTGTGATGTGAGAGAAGGTATTCTGAGGAGGATTAATGGCAATTTGTCTTCTACTGTAATAAATTTTAAAATGTTAATATTTGTATTTTTTGCTCACGATACATATACTAATCACATATTCTCTTGCACTCTCTCTCTCTCTCTCTCATTTATTTCCTAGAAAACAAAAATAAAATCCCCTTTCCCTCTGTCTCAGGTTTCTCCTACAGAGAAGGAGACTTGTTTTTCAGTTTAAGGGTGGTGGTATAAAATAAGGTTGTTCCAAGAAGGGAACATTAACTTTTATCATAAAACGGTCCGATGAGATGAAACATATTTTGCCACACTCTCTGTGTTAGCTGCATCAGCACGATTGTGAAGGTTCCTGGGCTTTTCGCATGCGTCCTGTGGAAAACTTATTGTATGTGTTTAGGAACGGGCTTTGGCATGTTTAGCTTCATCTGGAGCCTTACCTTGTTTTAGCCTTACTGTCATTTAATTTCACTGAGCCTCAGCTCTTCCATCCGGATATGGAATGAACAAAAGACCTTACTTTCCTAGATGTCTGGTTATAAGGACTAACGACAAAACAGTTTTCCATTTTTTCTGCCCTTGTGTCCCCCTCCTGCCTCTGCTTATTCTCTCCAGAAATCCAGCGACTGCAGATTTCCTGAGTCTTACAAACAATGACACATCTCACACCAACTTTCTCCTCCTGCGGTAGATAAGCCTGGCCATGACTGGACACAGACCAGCAAACTCCATCTGGGTTTCATTCGCCCCTCCTCACCTCCCTCCCTAAGTTGCCAACACTCTGGCTGTGGCCAGCACACTCCAAAACAGCACTTAGATGTTTTGCTTAGTTGCATCACCAGGTGGCACTCGCTGCAGTTCCGCCAGGTTGTGAAATCCTACCGTCAGGTCTTGCCTCAACCGCGCCCCAGTGCCCGGGTGTTTTCCTCAGAAGCCTTTCCCGGAGTGGATGGGTGGAGGACACAGATTTTTCTCCCTTGCCTGGCACAGCACACCAGTTACCATCTAAAAGGCATCTGTTTGGGTTTGCTGCCCTTTTCCTGATCCTTTGGTGGAGAGCAGGCAATTTTTTTAGGGCTGCTTGTTTGCTTCTTTGTTTTTGATCTGTGCTTGTTGACATTTCTAGTTGGCCAGCTTCTGAATTTTGAGGCAGAACAGGAAACGCTGGACCAGAGGTGGTGGCACACATCTGGAATTACAGTACTATGGGAGGCAGAAGGCAGAAGGATCATAAGTTTGAGCCCAACGTAGCTAATTTAGAGCCCCCTCGTCTTGAATTAAAATACAAAATTATCTAGGGGAATAGCTCAGTGCATAGGCTCTAGGTATAATCCCCGGTAATGAAAAAAGAATTTTTTTAAAAAAAGAAAGAAACTCAGGGATCCTGCTCAGGTGCCAGTCCTTGGATCCTGTAGTACGTAAGCACTTTGCTTCCATCACTGTACATTTCAGTTTTCTTATGTCCAAGATTTTTAGTTGTAGTTAGTGACCACAACATGGAAAAGTATTGTCTATTCCATTTTCCCTGGAGTGGGACTCTCTCAGACTTGTACTTAGAAAGAGCTTGCTGTAGAGAATATGGTTTTGGGCCAGGGATTTAGCTCAGTGGCTTAAGCGCCTGCCTGGCAAGCACGAGGTCGTGAGTTCAATCCCTGGTACCAAAAAAAAAAAAAAAAAAAAGAAAAGAAAAAGAAAAGAAAAGAAACCTGCCATTCTGAGAATATGGTTTTGATGAGAAACGAGGATAGGTAGCAAAAGTTAGGCAGTCACTGAATTTATCCATGGGAAGAGATGAAGATTTGGACATGACTGATACCACTGGAGCACAGAAGAGTAGAATGGAGGGCAAAAAAGAAACAAATAATAAAGATATAAAAGAGCAAGGAAAATAAATCTTGTATATTTCTATGGGCAGGGAAAAGGGATAATCTGCTTCCTCCCTATGATAAAGGGTCATGGCAAAGCCTACAACAAAAGACAGGTTAACAAGAGAAAAGCATCCATTGTTTACTTTATTCATGTGTTTTCAAACTGGGAATCAAACCCAGGGCCTCACGCAAGGTAAGCATGTACTCTACCACTGAGTTACACCCCTAGACACCATTATGTATTTATTGACGTGCATAAGTATGGGACTCACACAAAATATAATATTCAAAGGCAGAGATCTATGGTTGAACTTCTCTTCTTCATAGGGGAGAGGGAAGTAGAGCTCTTTAGAAATTTTAGAAGGGTGGCAAATGATTTCTACAAGAAACAAATGCATTATGAAAATACGTAATAGCCTGGGACAGAGTTCCTCTGGACTCTAGGTGTTGTGCTTGGTCCTTAGTTTCCTCCTCTGTAATACGTCTTTAGTGTTTCTTCATAAAATTTTAGTAAAAACATTGAAGACAATTGTGTTCCTCTTTGGTGGATCTGGTCTCTGTGTACATAAAAAGACTTCAGGGAAACCTTGCCCTGAGCTTTGGAAGAGAAGGAAAATCAGAAACAGAAGTTAGGGGAAGGTCAGTGAGACCTTCGTTCTGAGACTCTTTCCAGCTCAGCATGTCAAAGAGCCACTCTTTGGGTACTGTTTTCTCAGGCCAGCATTCCTAACAAGCGTCTGTAACAGGTGGTCAACATGATCAACAGTAGAACAACCGTCTGAAATCCAGTATTCTTCTCTGTCAGAAGCATATAAATTTACAATTTGCAACTTTCCAATAGGTACATATATTCAGACGTACTTATGGTCTCCTGAGCTTGGAAGTCTTTAATGTGTAAAGGAAAGGAACTTGACCCTGTCCTTTTTAAAAATTAGAAGGGATGCCCAGCTGGTGGTACACACTTGTAATCGCAGCACTCAGGATACTGAGACTGGAGGAATATGAGTTTGAGGTCAACCTTCCTGGGCTGGACTACATAGGGAGGACTTGTCTCATAAAAGAGAGAGAGAGAGGCTTATTTCACTGCATATTCAATCAAATAAGATTTCCACTTGTTGTATCCATAAGGTTAAACATAATTAGCAAGAACTGGAGGCAAATAGGATAGTATTTTGAAAATTTCTAAAGATTCTCCAAGATTCTTAGGGTTTTAATGTAGCTAAGTCTTATACAGGTCTAATGTAGCTAAGTCTTATGTAATTGTGGAGTTTGGGGGGCAGTGAATAGTGATTTTTTTTTTGGTGGTACCGGGGATTGAACTCACAACTTTGCATTTGCCAGGTTGCCAGGTAGGTGCTTACACCACTGAGCTAAATCCCTGGCCCCAGAATAGTGATTTTTTTAAATGCTTGGTTTATCATACTACTACATAGTGATGGAGCTGAACATCATATGATAACCTAAACACAATAAAACAAAATGTCAAAGAAACTTTAAGAGATGTGTCTTAGATTTGTTGCCACTTCCTTTTCCTATTTTCTTTAACTTATGAATCACTAGAATATGTTTGGCTATGAGTAACAGAAATCATGATGTACTGTGGTTTTAAGTATAAAAGCATTTCTGTCTTACTTAATAAAAAGTCCCAAACTCACAATCTCTGTGTAAGTTTGGAAGTTCAACAGCCTCATCCAGAAGCCAGGGACTTTCCATCCTTGACTCAGCATTTCCAGCAGCCTGATTTAGTTCCCCAACCTACTGCCTCAGGGTTACACAATGGCTTCCAGTAAAGCAAGCACCCCAGCTCCTCCCAGCCTGAGACAGAAAGGAAGAGTGGGGAAAAACACTTTCTCCTCTGTGCCTCTGTCTTACCCAAGGAAGGAAATTCTCTCTTGGAAGCCCTCGGCTATTTTTTTCTTGTTCCAGCCAGAATTGCTCCACCCTGCCTGCAAACATCACTGTTAGGTTAAAAGATCATGGTATTTACTCTTGCCTTAGACCAGGAGTTCTCATCAGAGCCAGGAGGGTCTGGAAATGTGGAAGGATGCTGTGAGTTATCTCAGGAAGGTGATGCCAGCACCTAGGGGTTGATCTAGCAATTCTTAGTGTCCTGAAATGCATGGACCACTTTAGCATTAAAAAAAAAAAGTATACTGACAGATACTATGACTCCTGCCTCAGCCTCCCCTGTAGCTGAGGTTACAAGTGTGTGGCATCAGGCCTGGCTCACTGATCTAATCTCTATTTCTATTACATCAACTTTTGTAGCTTCCACATTGAATGAGAACATACAGTATTTGTCTTTTTGTGCCTGGCTAAAATTATGTCCCTGAAGGCAACTGATGATGAGAGATAGGCTATCTTTCAGAGTTAGGAAGAGTAGAAAAAACATTCCAGATTAAAAGGATGGACCTAACAAAGGTACCACCTTGTGAAATAGTACCATATGGTCATGGTCACAGCAGCTCTGAATTCATGAAAGCATTCTAAATGTCTTATCTGTTCTGTACCATCTCCAGTATCCCTTGAGTGCCAATATCAAAGGTGAGACTTTTTTTTCCCCTTCTGTCCTACAACAGATTATGTCCCCTCACATTCATATGTGGAAATCCTGACTCCCAATGTGATGATATTAGAAGCAGGGCTTTGGGAGATAATGAGATAAAGAGAATATAGCATTCATGAATGAGATTTCTGCCCTTACAAATAGGTTTCCAGAGACTTCGCTGATGCTCTTCTCGCCAAGTGAAGGTGTGAAAAGTCAGCACTATGCAATGGGAAGAGAGCCCTCAACAGAATCAGACACTGCTGGAAACCCAATCTCAGGCTTCCAGTCTCCAGACCAGGGAGAAATACGCTTTTGTCGTTTATAAGCTACCCAGTCTATGGTACATTGTTATAGCAGCCTAGATGAACCAGGTGTCTCCTTACTTAATATTTTATTAGGTGATTCCTAAATTAAAGTAGTAGGAATTTAAGTTATGGCTAAGAATAAGTAAATGAGTTATAGGCTAACTACTAGGCTGATTGGGAAAAAGTGGCCAATTTATCTAAATAAATCTAACTCAATCATATATTCTATTTAATACAGTAATATGCAAATAACTTCCTTTATATTTTGATATGTTATTTGAAATGGCAGGTTGAGAATGGTTGGATAGTGGTACTGAGACTATGATATGACTAATTCAACTGTTCAGTAAATATTTATTTAAAGTCTCAAAAAAATTTGGAATAATTTTTCTAGTGGTTATATTTGCACTATAAACCTTTCTCTATTTTCTCTTTTTTTAAGTTTTTGGTATTGGGAATTGAACTCACAACCATGCATTTGCAAGGCAGGCACTTATGCTGCTGAGCCAAACCCCTAACCCTCTTATTTTTTGTAAGCTAGAGATTGTCCTACCATGGTATATCAACGGTTCTAACTTTGACGAATATTCCAGGTTATGACCACCAGAGGGCAACCACCACATAGCTCCACTGCAAAGTTGTGTTCTCTACAATTAGGTAAGAGCAACAGTGGTGCTGCAGGAATACTGCATTTCCCAGAAGTCCTATATTGTATGTAAAGGTGTCCATATACTATAGACTGAACTCAAGGAGCACTGACCTACATCTTCAGACTTTTTAATTTTTTTTGAAGTTAAACTGCCCAAGCTAGCCTCAAACTCACAACTTGCCCGCCTCAGCAGCCAGAGTAGCTAGGTTTAAAGGGATGTGTCACCACACCTGGCTTCATGTAAAAGTTTTTCCTTTTTCTTTTTATTTTTCTTTCTGAGACAAGGTCTTGCTATGAAGTTCACTCTGGGGCATCTGAGATGAACACACAGTTTCCAGATGAAGATATACAAATGGAAAATAAATACGTGAAGAAATGTTCACCATCACTGGTCATTTGAGAAATGCAAATTAAAACAGCATTGAGATTTCATCTCGCCCCAGAAAGAATAGCTGCCATCAAGAAAACAACTGATAACAAATGTTGGAGAGGCTGCAGGGAAATAGGAACACTTCTCCACTGTTGGTGGGAGTGCAGACTGGTGCAACCACTGTGGAAATCAGTATGGAGATTCCTCAAAACACTAGGATTGGAAGTTCCATTCAACCCAGCTATTCCCCTCCTGGGTATTTTCCCAGAAAAATTGAAAAGGTCATGTCACAGTCATATATGTGCACCCATGTTCATAGCAGCACAATTTGTGATAGTTAAATCTTGGAAACAACCAAAATGCCCATCAACCGCAGAGTGGATGAAACAAATGTGGTATTTTTATACAATGGAATACTATTCAGCTATAAAAAAGGATGATTTTGAGGCCTTTATAGATAAATGGAGGCAACTTGAGAATATCCTCATTAGTGAAATAAACAAGATTCACATTAGTAAATATTGCATTGTCTCTCTAGTGTAAAAATAAGAACTGACAGAATAACAGTATCCAAAAAGTATAATAGATATAAAAGTATAATAGATATCATAGATATTGCAAAAGGGAAAGGGAAAGAAAGTTCTCTAAAGGATATAACGGTATGTATAGTATATAAGATAGATGACCATATTACTGAGCTTTTGATAGATCATTGAACAGAAGAGTTTGTACTGTCAATGTTTGAGTTTCTAGCCACTTTTTATGCTTTAATTTTGTAACTTTAACAACTGTTGTTAAGATGACAATATGTAATGTATCAACTAGCGATTTTATGATGTTAATTTTTTTTGAATTCTGTATTCTACTTTTTTCTCATTTTTTCTATTTTATCTTTTTTTAAATTTCCTTTTCTTTCTCTCTTAAAATAAAATAAAAAATAATTAAATTAATTTTTAAAAAAGAAGTTCATTCTGGTCTTGAACTCACTTTGTAGTCTAGGCTGGCCTTGAACTCACAGCAATCTTTGGGTCTCAGCCAGCATCCCTGGGATTACACGTGTGTATCACCATGCCCAGACTCATGTAAAAGTGTTAAAGTTCGCCGGGGATTTAGCTCAGTGGCTTAAGCACCTGCCTGGCAAGCGTGAGGTCGTGAGTTCGATCCCCGGTACCAAAAAAAAAAAAAAAAGTGTTAAAGTTCACTAGTAATCCTTGTCTGACTTAAGTATTTCATTGGAGTTTGGATAATGGTCATTTCCTAATTCCATTATTAACTGGCACTGTTTTGTAGAAGTCTTCTCTCATTAACTAAGGATGAACCTTCGTTCTTTTGTTAAAAAGTTAAGGTAAATGCTATCCACACTATAATATCTAATTTTTAAACAATATACTTGTATAACACTTACTTTCAGTGATGAGAAGTCACCCCACTTTCAAGTATAGGGTCACAGATTTTAATTTGCTGAGTACTCATAATTGGTGATAGTCATTTTCCTTTGATGATACAATTGTCTGGGCCTGTGAGAAGTCCCTCAAACTGGCTTCTTTGACTTAAAGATTTACTTTTGAGGGGCTGGGGATTTAGCTCAGTGGTCTAAGCGCCTGCCTGGCAAGTGTGAGGTCATGAGTTTGATCCCTGGTACCAAAAAAAAAAAAAATATTTACTTTTGAGTGACTAAATATACTAGTGGATAATAGCCAGATTATATATTGCATAAAAGTAGAATTCTAATCCATAACCTGTAACAACCAGCCCAGGAAACTGAAGACATCACAACAATAACCAACTCAGAGAGTCAACATGCCATAAAGTCAGATTCACAGGGAGTCAGATGCTAGCTCTACTAATAATCCATGCAGTTAATAATTTCTGTAACAATCAATTCAAAGTATCCAGGAGTGATTAAACATTGCTGGTTTCCCTCATTTTGTTCTCACTTCCAACTTAGGGCCAGAGAAAGGCAAATATGCTCCTCTAACCCAGCACAGAGGACACCCTCCTTCCTTCATCATCTGACTCTGGTTTCCAGTGCCACAAGCCTCCAGCCAAAGCACAGCTGAGATGTTCTTTTCCACTGTGAAGCCTTCTCCCTCATCTGCCTGCTTTTGGGTCTCTGCCTACACAAACGACAACGGCCCTCTCACTTGCTATAGCAAGCTCTCAACAAATAAGCTCTGCTTTTCTCAGTTGACAGTGGTTTATTTCCATACTTTTTTGAAGTATAATTTACATGCAATGAGATGCATTTATTGTAGTGGGAGTTCGAGCAATGTGTAAACTTGAGTAACCATCACACAGAAGTACATTTACTTGGTAACCATAAACAGAGCATTTTCATTACCATCCCCCAATTTTTCTTTTCCTTTTTCTTCCCAATTGATTTCTCCTCTTAGCCAGCTACTGATATGAAATCTATCACTATGCATTAATTTTGTCTTTTCTCCTAAATCCTGTTGACATGGCCTTAGTAGTCCAAGCACTTCCTCTGCAATTGGAAACAACAAAATATCAGACTTACTCTCTCCAGAACTGGAACCAATTCTCCAAGGAGTCCTGGGTCTTCTTATTGGAAAATGGAATCCAGAATCCAAGATTTGAGTGCTAGGAATGCTCATTTTTACCTACAAGGTGACCAACTATCCTACAAGGTGACCAACTGTACTAGTTTGACTGGGAACTTTCACTCTAGAAAATGCCCTTGGCTCCAAGCCATTAGGGACGGTTAGTCATCTTTACTTATAAGGGTACATGAACTAGGAAATTTGTTCTTAAAATGTGTCAAAATTGATAACACAAATTTAAATTTAATATTACCAGCTTTTTTTCTCAGCTTCTTTGGTTCTGTATTTGTATCTCATTTTCTCTTCACTGACAGTCTTTATATGTAGCAGCATTAAGATACCTCTAGGGTGGCCCTGAAGCAAGGCCAGCAGATTGCTGTAGCTGCTGGTTTCAAACAGGAGCCTAAAGAGAATTCTTTCTGTGGTCTGATGGCCATTTCAGAACTTTGGAAATGGAATGGTCAATTCATCAAAAAGAAATAGCAGGTGAGTATGGTGGACTTTAGGGGGCCTGAAGGGGAGAGACCCTGGCGCCTCCGGACCTGCACCATGAACAAGGAGCTCATCCCCTCTCTGGGGGGTGGCTGAGAGTGTGGCAGACTTTCAGCGGCCTGAAGGAGAGAGACCCTGGTGCATCAGGACCTGCACTGTGTGGTTGACTCGGGGTGCTGGG
>PVJX010014778.1:0-27542 GCA_004027295.1 Dolichotis patagonum | reverse complement strand
CAAGGAACTCCTCCCCTCTCTGGGGGTGGCTGAGAGTGTGGCAGACTTTCGGCAGCCTGAAGGAGAGAGACCCTGGTGCATCTGGACCTGCACTGTGCAGTTGACTCGGGGTGCTGGGAGAACAAGGAGCTCCTCCCCTCTCTGGGGGGCAGCTGTGATTCTGCTGGTGGGCAGGCTGAGAATTGGACATATCATGTTATCCTGTCCCATGCCCCCCTCCCCTTAGCAAATGGGAGCCAGTTAACTACACATCTTGTGAAAAGATTGACTATGTTATTTAGTATGAGCTCCCCATATGCAAAGATATGGACAACCATTTGGAAGAAAACAAGAGACAATATGACAGATAGTGAAGATCCCTGGTTGTATAGCTTTGAAATTTATGCTTCCTTAGGTCCCGTTCTGTTCTGGTTTGTTGTGTTTAATTTTACCCCCTTTAAAATAAAATTTTAAAAAAATACATTTTTATATCTATTTAATTTTATACTTATATTTATTTAATTTTAATTTTTATATTTATATTTAATTTTAATTTATATTTATTTAATTTTAATTTATATTTATTTAATTTTAAGTTTAAGTTTAAGTTTTTTTTTTTAATTTGAAAGAGAATAAAACAAAAGGGGGCAGTACAGAGCAGATCAGAACAGAACAACATAGGCAACACAGTACTTTACATTAAATCAACTGGACATCAACAGTAGCTAACACCATATCTCTTACTCTTTGAAACTATGCTATAGTTGAGCATAGTTTCAAATACAATAATATCAAACATAACACAATAGTATAAAGCCATGCATAGAGTGAAAGAATTACAGGGCTTTCTGAACCGAATAACAGAAAATGTTCAATGGGTACTGTAATATCTCATTTTTGATAAAAAAAGAAAAAAAATTTGTTTGAGCTATCACACATATTCAAATTCCAATAAGACACAATGTGATAGAACCAATGGTAGTAGAACAAAAAAAAAGCATGGTAGGACTTCTAAGAAGGATGATATTAAATCAGCAATAGCTGTCATAATGTTTTGTTTTCTTCAAAACTACTATTCATATCATCATGTATGATACAGTCAAACAAAACAGGATAAAACCATCCCAACTGATGATTGAAAACTTCGAAAGACTTCAAAGCTGTGAGATGGGGACTCATGCTTACCATAAAGTAGTTTAAGTTTAATTTTATCCCCTTAAAATAAAATTTTAAAAAATATATTATATATATATATTTTATATATATTTATATATATTTTATATATATTTTATATATATTTTACATTTTTTAAATTTTATTTTATATATATAAAAGAGGGGAAAAGAAAGTGCTCTAAAGGATATAACTGCATGTATTTTTAAGTGTGACCACATTACTATTTTTGTTAGATTGTTGAGCAGAACTGTTAATAGTCTCACTGTTTGAATGTCTACTTTGTGTGCTTTAATTTTGTAACTTGAACAACTATTTCCAATGATGACAGTATGTAACTTATCAAGTGGTGATTTCTTAGTGTTTTGTTTTTGTTTTGTTGTTGTTCTTGTGGTTCTTTTATTTTTTGCCTTTGGAATTCTGTATTGTTGCTACCCTTTTTCTGTTTTGTTTGGTTGTTTTCTTTTTTGTTTTTTCTCTTTAAATAAAATTAAAAAAAAAAGATACCTCTAGGATCCTACGATGTACACAGTTCCAAAACCATACTAATGGTGTTATGGCTGTTGTTCAGGTGCCCCCACAGCCTCATGCAGTCACAGGTGGGGTTTTTCCAGAGGTGGCTGAATCTAGAGTGTGTGACTGGTTCATGGTGCAATGCTAAGATTAAGGGTGCTGGGATTAAGGGTGAGTGATTACTAAATCAACCCACTGATTGGTTTGGCACCTACCCCAGTAGCCTGGATCTAATATAAAAGATAGGAAAAGTCTTGTCTCTTGCTTGATTTGCTACCTTCTGCCTGCCATGAACTGTTTCTCCTCTACAATGCCTGTCTGTCATGCACCCTGCCTTGGAGTGAGTCAGTTAGGGGCTGAAACCTCTACAAACTGTAAGCTAAATAAACCTTTCTCCCTTTAACTTTGGGTATCAGGTATTTTGTCTCAGCAATAAGAGAAAATTAACTGGGCTGGAGATTTAGCTTACCAACAAAGTGCCTACCTGGTAAGCATAAGCTCCTGAGTTCAATCTCCAGTACAAAAAAAAAAATAGAGAAAAGTAATTAAGACAAATGATATTACTATAATTATACATCATTGAGTAAAAGTGAAGATTATAGTACTTTGTGCTTCTTTTTTATTCTTAGAATACATCCTCCCACCAATATATTACCAAAGTAGCATATTCAAAAGCCCCAGAAAATAATGCTTTACTCCATGAATCTAAATTGTTATCAATTTAACTTAAAGTTTTGTTTCAATTTGCTCTCAATTTGAATTTTAATTTCATTTTCTATTTACCTTTTGGCTACACAAAACTTTGACAGTTCAATGTCAGAGAAGTCTTACTTCTGTCTGCATCTCCCCTCTCCCCACTATATATAAGTAATTATTTTTATCATTTTTTGGATATCCTTCCAAACCCTTAGCTTCTCAATAAATATTTCTGTGCCTTGCTTTCTGCACTTAAAATAACCTAGGACTCACTCCAAACCGACACAACTATTCTTTTTTATGGTCACACAGTGTCTCGCTTACTTGGTTTACTGCTGGGATAAAAACCCTGACACCCTCACACACTCCCACCAACAGTGGAGAAGGGTTCCTTTTTCCCCACAGCCCTGCTGACATTTGTTATTGGTTGATTTCTTGATGACAGCCATTCTTTCTGGAGTAAGATGGACTCTCAGTGTTGTTTTATTTTTTTTCAGTATTGTTTTAATTTGCATCTCTTGAATGACCAGTCATGTTGAACATTTCTTCATATATTTTTTCCATTTATATTTCTTCATCTGAGAAGTGTGTGCTCATCTCAGATGCCCATTTTTGGATTGGGTCTTTGAACTTGGGGATCCTGATGTTTTTCAATTCTTTATATGTTCTAGGTAGAAGTTGTTTTTCTGAGGGACAGTTAGGTAAAATATTTTTCCATTCCATGGTTTTCCTTTCACTCTGTTGGGGATGGGGGGGGGTGGTTACCGGGGATCAAACTCCATGACCTCGCTTTTGCCAGGCAGGTGCTTATGCCACTGAACTAAATCCCCAGTGGTGATTTCTTTTGATGTGCAAAAACTTTTTAATAAGATGAGATCCCAGTTGTTTATTCTTTGAAGTACTTCCCATGCAGTTTGGGTTTTGTTCACGAACTGCCTATCCTTATGTCTTCAAGATTTCTACGTATCTTGTCTTTCAGTACATTTAGTGTTTCTGTTTGAATATTTAGATCTTTGATCCATTTTAGCTTTACTTTAGTGTACGATGATAGACATGGGCCTACTTTTAGTCTTCAGCATGTGAAAAGCCAATTTTTCCAGCACCATTAATTTAAGAGGTTATCTTTCTTCCAGTGAACATGTTTGGCCTCCTTGTTAAACATAAGGTGGGTGAATGTCTTTGTAGTGGTGATTTTTTGTTTGTTTGTTTGTTTGTTTGTTTCTGTCATACCATGGATCAAACTCACAACCTCGCTTGCCAGGTAGGCACTTATGCCACTGTGCTAAATCCCCAGCCCTGTAGTGGTATTTTTATACAATAGAATATTACTCAACTATGAAGAAGGATAAACTTGAGGCTTTTTAGGTAAATGGATGCAACTAGAGACTATACTGATAAGTGAAATAAATCAGACTTGCATGTGTAAATATTGTATTGTCACCCCAGTGTTAAAAAAAAGAAGAAGTTATTATTTTTGGCACTCAATCTGAAGTGGTGCAGAGAAAATGAGAGAGAGAGATGAGGCCTTTAATGTGGGCATGGGAGAGTTTCATAGGGGTATAACAGCTCTCAACAAGAACAAAGAAGTGGGACTACTTTTATCAGTTTTGGCTGGGGGAGGAGTTTGAGAGGTGGGCAAAATGACATCAATTGCTGATTCCAAGGGGCATCTGCCTGTGTAAAACAGGAAACAGAAAGATTTACTAGAGGCAAGGGCTGGAGGCTTAGATGGTTGTAAAGTCTTGGGATCAGAGAGGGTTTGGTGCATGCACAAAAAGGGAGTGGGAGGTTTATTCCTGGAACTAGGAGAACACAGAAGTTACTCTTGGAGACATATGTGGTTTATCTGGGTTGGTACCAAATTGGGACGATGTCATGTTACAGATAGCTAAACCCCAGGATAGCAGAATCTATCAGAAATCAAGGCAGGCATGGTGACACATGTCTGTAATCCTAGCACTCTGGAGGCTGAGGCAGAAGAATGCTTGCAAATTCAAGACCAGCCTGGGCTATAAAGTGAACTCAAGGCCAACCTGAACTGCATAGTGCATAGTGAGACTCTGTCTCAAAAAGACAAAAAAAAAAAGTAAGATTCATAATGTACAAGAGATATTGTGAAAACAAAAGGTAAAAAAGTGCTCAAAAGGAAAAAAAAACTGGGATAGGGAAAAGGAAAAACGATTACATGTATACATATGTACACATATGTATATGTGTATGTAAATATATACAAGTAACTACATTACTAATCTCTGTTTGTGTTTTCATTGTCTGTTTGATCATTGTTTCAAACCTAAATCTTGTAATCTGAACAACTATTTTCAAGATAACAATATGTACTATATTAACTGGTGTTAATTTCCTATTTCTTTTTTTTTAATTCTGTATCGTTTTTATTATTTTTGTTTTTAAAATTTAAAATTTAAAAATTTAAAAAAATTTTTTAAAAACCCTGACACTCAAAGTTCAAGGAGCAAAGGTTTTAGTTCAACTTAAAGAGGTTTCCATTCATATTTCAGTCCATAATCAGCTGGCTCCAAAGCTGAGTGGCAAGGAACAGGGGCAGTGCTGAGGAGAAACAGTTCATGACAGACTGGAGAGAACAAGGTTGCAAGCAGTGAAATAGCAAAGCAGCAAGAATCAAACAGCAAGCAAAGACAGCAGCCCTATTGGTTTTTTGTTTGTTTGTTGTCTTTTTGAGACAGGGTCTCATTATGTAGCTCATGGTCACCTTGAATTACATAACTCAGGCTAGCCTCAAACTTATTATAGTGATCCTCTTGCCTCAGCCTCCAAATGCTGATATTACAGGTGTGTAACATCTCACCCGGCCAGCAGGCCTCTTTCTCTCTTATATTCCAGCCAGGCCACATGCCCTTAGGGAAGGTAGCACTCACTAGTTTGGACCTTCCCATTATCCACACCTAGAACTATCCCAACTCAATCAGTGAACTAATTTAGTAATCACGCACCCTTAGTCTCAGCGTCACACACTCTAGATCCAGCCACCTACAAGAAGTTCCATCTATGACTGAATGAGGGTTTTGGGAGGCTTCTAGACACAAGCCATAAAACACAGTATTCCTTTATACGGAATTACTATACACAAACAATTCCCTATTTATGGATACTTGAGTTATTTCCAAGTCTTTGCTATGGCATATAGCAGTAGAAGGAATATAAATTTGTGTTTTTATTATTGGCATTTGTGGTATGATAGCTTCAGAATAAGATTGGGGTAGAAGTGGGGTTGCAAACCAAGTATAGTAGCGCAAACTTGTAATCCCAGCATTCTGGGAGGCTGACAGAGGAGGAATACAAGTTCAAACCCAGAATGGGCAATTTAGAAAATCCTGTTTCATAATGGAAGCAGGGGACAGAGATGTAGCTCAGTACAAAGGTCCCAGGTTCAACCCTCAGTATTTCAATTTTTTAAAAAAGTTGTTTAAAGTTATAAAGCGAAAAGGTAAATGCCTATGTAATTTTGGTACTCCATAGGGTTAGAATCATCTTTACATTCTCACTAGGAAACATGATTACAATGTGTATTGTCATTATAAATGAAGTGGAGCAACTTTTATGGTTATGTTTTTGTGGGGTTTTTTGTTTTCGTTTTTTGGGTGTTTGTTTTTGAGACGAGGTCTCACTGTGTAGTCATGGCTGGTCTATATAGTAGACCTGTGTAAGCTGCGTAGTAGTGGCTGAACTATATAGCCCAGGCTGGCCTCGAATTTGCAATGATCCCCCTGCCTCAGCCTTCCCAGTGCTGGGATTACAAGGGTGTGCCACCACGCCGGGTAGTTTTCCTTTTTTCTGTTCAGCACCTTTCATGTTTAAGGACACTGCACCTCCACTCCTTCTTCTGAGAATCATCTGTTCAAATTCTGTTTTTCCCCTTCGGATCTTTGTCTTTTTAGTCTTCCTCAGTTCCTGTGATGGAAATTGAAAGTAATTTCTCCAGACTGAGTGGGGCATTATACCACAACTCCTTTAACTATGTAGAGTATAGTGTAGTTTTACCCTTATAACTCACTGCATGCCAGGACATCTTGGGAATACACAGTTCTGGCAAAGCCGGCTATGTAGATCTCTACCTATGGAAAGAACTGTCCAGCCCTGCAGTAAATTTAAAGGGCCTGTTACAGTTTACAGGTTAACACTGTTATTGCTCAGTAGTCCAGATGTCACCAGCTCTTAATTAAGGGAGTATATTCGACTAGGGAGCTTGTCTCTCGGGCTCATTAAAGCCTCCTGGGTCTCTCCTTCCACCTCAGTTTCGAGTTAGAGAAGTGTCCGCAGAGACGCCCACACAGGAACAACCTCTCCACCAGAGAACAATAGCTTTGCGCCTTTGCCAGGAACAGGCGTTTAGCGGCCGCTGAGGCGGAGATAAGCAAGATCAGCGGTCTGCAGGAGATTCAAAATTCACGTGAGGCGGCGCTTTACATACAGTACACTTCCCGCCCACCCGCCGGGTTCTGAGGCAGCACCTGGCCGCCAGCGCGCGGAAGCATCACGGACGTGGCTGCACCATCAACGTGACCTATCACGCGCTTCCTTCGCTCAGATCCCTCCGCCCGAAGCCGCGCCGCAGCCGCAGGTGGCTTCGGCGAGCGCGTCCACCGGGGACCGCCGTCCCGTGATGCCTTGCGGCTGACCTCCGAACTCTCCAGCTATCCCTCTCTTCGGCCTCCTCCCTCCCCGCCCCTAGCGAGCGTGGCGAGCCCCGGCAGCCACGGGGCGCGCGACAGACTTTAAGACTGAGGAAGGGCATTCCTGTGGGCTGCAACTGTTGCTCTGCGTCTTGAGGCTCCGACCCGGCTGAAGCAGCCGCCAGCCTCCCTCGCCTTACGCCCCCAGCGGGGCCTAGCCGCGGGCGAAAGTGACTGCGGCCACGCCCTGGAGGAGACCCCTTGTTGAGCGGACTGGTGAGCTGGGTGGAGATCATGGCGGGCGGCGGCGGCGCGGGCGGGCAGGCTGCGGGGCGGGGCGTAGGGAGCCGGGCGGCGGGGTGGGGCGGGGCAGGGCCGGTCGGTAGGGCCGGTTTCTTCCCTCAGCGCCATTTTGTGGCAGCCAGATCCACAAATAAAGGGAAGCGACGGGGTACGACGGAAGGAGGGCGGCGGGGCCAGCGACTGGCAGTGCGGCCTCGGCCTGGGTGACTGGCGGTACCCGCGCGGCCGGGGTCTGCAGAGGTAGGTGCGGGCGGGCAGCGGGAGCGACCCGGGGCCCAGAGAGCCGAGTCACGGCGACCTCCGCCTGGGAAGGGGCGTACAGGACCGAAGGGCGACTCAGGCCTCAGGCAACGTTGGCCGCCGCTCTCCGCGGCCCTTTGTAGCCTGCAGAGACATTTCCGCGCCTGAGGCCATTCCCTCCGCCTTTAGCGTTTGGAGAGACTGAGAGGCCGCCTTTCCGGGCCACTGGCCGCGCTCCTCCTCTCCCCGCCTTTGTCGCTCCCTCCCACCGTCCCGGGCCGGCTCCCGAGGATTTGGCGGCACCGACGAGGTCTGCCCAGAGAAGAGGAAGGGTGTGTGTGCCACATTTCACGTCACGCAGTGGGGTAGCATTGCAGCTACGTTCGCGCTAGACTTCCATTTTTAAGTGAGTGCATGCCTTGGAAGGGAGAATGTTAAGGTTTTTTAGGACAGCTTTCAGAAATTGGAAAATCTTTGTGAAATTAGAGTCTCATCTTGAACTCGTGTGGAACTTACATTACATGATTTTTAAACTGTTTTTCATAAGTCAGTGAAGATATAATGGAAAAACCCAAATTCCTTTTAATATAGAAGAAAGTTTATTTGATCCCAAAAGGACTGAAAATCCTACGGTCATTGGAAAGTAAAAAACGATTCTTTCTGCCCAGTAGGAAAATGCTTCGATGACCGTGTTACAGTTATGAGTTGTATCTGTGCTTATTTCATCTACATTTTCACATAAATTCTGTTGCCTCAGAAGATTTGCAGAAATCTTGGACCCATCATCACAAATTCTCTCCTTTTGTTTATTTAACAGTTTGGCTTTACAGTTTGCTATGATGGACATGAAAACGTTTAAAACCTCAAAAATACTATATGGGAAAAATGTTTTCAAGGGAGCTTACAATGTTTATTTCATTCAGTATCATCTGATTAGATAGATTGGAGAAAGATTAGTCTATTCAGTGGCTTTGTGATGGGATTGAGGTTAAATTTTAAGAGCTTGGGTAGGTATATTTCTAAGAGTGCTGTTGGATTTCCAGTAGCCTAAGCCGATCAATATTATCAACATTTTTTCAATGGCGTGAAAACTACAAAATTTCTGATGTTCTAAAGGATTTGTAGTCGACCTTTCATGTGGAAATGAGAGTTGTAGTAGTTATGTCTGTGCAGCAGTTTACAGCTTTCAAGGTCTTTTATGTCTTGCATGCATGTAGCGTAGAATTGCCTTGTATTTAGCAGGCTAAATTATATAATGTTATGTGTATGTTGCTTTTGAGAAGTTTACTGAGTTGTTTCATAAAACAAGATTTAGCAGTATTTAGTTTTTGTTTTTAATTATTTCTTTTCTGCCTCTAAATACTTGTGTGTGTGTGTGTGTGTGTGTGTGTGGTTTTGCAGAGTATTCTTTGTTGATATTGTCTTTTAACATTTTATTTGTTTGGTACTGGGAATCGAATTTAGGACCTTGTGCTTGCTGGACATGTGCTGCTGAGCTATATCCCAACCAGTTCTTGTATTTCTTGTAGTTATTAGACTTGGAGAAGAAACTTTAACTATTACCATAATTGTATATAAATATCATAGATTAATATTAGGATGTACCATCAGACTAGAATTCAGTGCCATAAATGAATGTTCTCCACCTTTGAATATGTAGTTGGTTGGAGTTAAATGCTTGTTAAAGTTGTTGTGTTATGTTTTATTTGAAAATTGCTAATTGTAAAGCTGCTTTATTTCTGGCACTGTGAACTGAACCCAGAGCTTTCTGTTTTTGATACAGGCAAAAAATGATTGCGCTGTATCTTCATCCCATTTTTAATGTTTTGAGTCTACCTCTTGCTTGGTTACCCAGGCTAGCCTCAAACTTGGACTTCTCTTGCTTCAGCCTCTCGGTTGCTGGGTTTAAGGGCCTGTCCATCACGGGCTGTATAGTATTTCTATGGTATTGAAAGCACTGAGATTTATGGCCTTTTGTGAAGCAGGCAAAATTTGTATCCTTTTTGCTGATTTAGAAACTTGGTGACCGTGCAGTTAATGAATGACTTGCTCAAGATCACAAACAGGACTGATTGATAGAATAGTAAGGAAAAGAGTTTTCTAATTCTCTTTACCAAAACCCTTTCTACTATAGTGCTAAGGCTACTACTGTATTAGATAGTTGATTTCATACATCTATTTGTGACTTATTTCGATGAAATTCTTTCCTACTTACTGAAGTTGAATTTGCTTGCTTCTCTACAGAGACCTGAGTTGTCTAATTTAAGATCATAATGCTAAGAGCCAAGAAACTTGTGGATGCTAGGCACCTAGCCAACCAAAACTGAGCTCCGCCTCCTAAGCTTACTGGGTGTTAAAAAGCATTATGAGTAGATAGTGTTGATGATATTCTAAATTTGAAATGTTTCTAAATCTTTTACAAAATAACTGAACCCTTTACATAATTTTAAAACCAATCATCTTAAACATCTGAAAGGTAGCCAGAGTGGCCAAGTTTGAATTTTTTCGCCTTGCTTTGATTTTCTTTGTATCTTCGTATCTATCTTGAGTTTAATTTTTGTGAATTACCAGCTTTTGAGAGACACTGAATTTAGGGCCATAACACCCAGTTATTAATGGTTGTTTTAACCTGAGAAAAATAACTGAATGATTCAGTCATTTTCATCCTGGGAAGTAGGGACTAACTTTGAAAGTTGCGATTATAAGTCTGATTCATAGCACTGGTATATATTCATTTTTTCTTCTCAGTTTAAGATTCAACTTTAATTGACTCCAAAGGATGTTTTAGTCATTCCATTTTCCTAATATAAAAATAGGTTGGCCTTAGAAAACGGAATATCCTTTGTCTTTATGTAAAATTGACTTTAGGTGGTTATTGTGCCTGTTAACGTTTTTAAAAAAAGTCGTGGGGAAAAATAGGATTCTTATCACATTCCTGTAAAGTAGATGTCAAAATTGAAAATTAGGTTTTATTTTGACTCAAGTAGTTGAATTTTTTAGATGCTTTTAAATTTTAAACCTATTGTAATTTGCCTTTTGTCAGATTGCGTTTAACTTTGTGGTATATCATGGACTCTGAAGGAAAGTTTTTTTGATGGTTTGGTTTGGTGGTGGTGGTTGTTTTGTTTGTTTTTCTGGTAATGCTGTAGGTTGAACCCAGCATGATAGTCATAATCTTTTTTGAGATGGAAAAGTTGGTAATCCAATATTCTCCTCCAATATTCTGTCTAACCCTTTTTGATTATCAAAGTGTAGTGTTCTTTTCTAGAAAACCAGTGTTACCACAACTTCATTTGTTTTCAGGTCCTTCCAGATATCCTTAAAAAACAAACTAGCATCTCTCTGATGCTAATTAAGTTTGCATTTTATTGGGGGGGGGTGTTTATATGTTTGGTTTGTTTTTGTATGTGTGGTTTTGTAAACTCAGGGATGATCTACCATTTAAGCTATTTTTTATTTTGATACAAGATCTCGCTAAATTGCCCAGGCTGGTCTCAAGTTGCAGTCCTCTTGCTTCAGTCTCCTTCATTCAGTTCTTGGATTATAGATATGTGCCGTTGTGTCTGTCTCAGTTAATTTTATTTTTTTATGGACTAAAAATCATAAGCATATATTAAGAGAATAAACAAGGAAACAGCTAGGCATATTGGCACACACTTGTTAATTCCACCACTGTGGGAGGCTGAGGCAGGAGGATCACACATTTAAGCTCAACTCGGAATTTAGCAAGACCTTGTCTTAAAAGAGTAGGAATATAGGTTAGTATGAAAAACCTGGGTTCAGTACCCTCCCCAAAAGTAAACATAGGAGAAGTTACCAGGTAGTGGAAGCATATAATAAAATTCAAGCTAAGAATTTGAGTAACAGTCATGATATTTACATTTTCCAAATAAAATTCTATATACAGAGTTGGTAGGGCTCCTAGTAGGTCGATTACAGGGAGACTACCTAGCTTTAGGGGTAAATTTAGCTGTTTTTAAAATATTATTCTTAGAACTCTGTCATAGTACTTGTTACATTTAGGCTTGTGTTTATTTTTAAAATTTTATGTGATGGTATGAGCATCCTGATTAGGGCTGGAAAAGAGTTAGTTTGGCTTATTCAAACAAGTTTACCTTTGTGATTTTACTAACTGAAGCAAAATCATTTGTTTATGCTTTTCATTTAATGTGTTTTAGTGCCCAGTAAGTACCAATACAACATCAGATAATGAAACAATTCTATTATGGAGCTTACTACTTTATAATTTAGGAAAACAGATTTGTTTGTAAAGGGCTGGGGATTTTGCTCAGTGGCTCAAGCGCTTGCCTGGTAAGCATGAAGTCATGAATTCAGTCCCCAGTACCCCCCCAAAATTAATTTAGGAAAATAGAATGTGTATGTAAAATGTCAGGCTTCAATTAAGAATTATGAAGAAAAATAGGGCCAATACGAGAGGATAGCAAAAAATGTACTGTTGGATAAAATGAGAAGCAACGCATAAATACAGGTACACTCAAAGGCTAGTTAAATACATACAGTTCATTTTTTTAACAAAGTGTTTTTTTTATTATTAAAAAAAGACCTTCCTCTAATTATTACATCACCAGATATGAAAATGCACACCAAAGAAATGTAATGGTCTTAAGAACAAAGCTCAACAACAGAAAGCATGATAGGGAAAACACATACACTCCCCAGCTCCCCACACATACATACGTACAGGTTATATAAACAGCTGTAATGTGTGAAACACCAGAAGAGGAAGGACATGTTCTACTTCAACATATATAACACAGTTTTCCTTCATTTCACTTGGCTCAAAGAAACTTTTGATCAGAAATGATTTCATGTATAACACTACGTACAGGAAAGACTAAAGCCAAAGCATCCATTTTCCTAGAAGTTGCAAAGTGGAGGTTTAAAACGTGTAAAATATGCGTACAGACAAGTTGTCATGGTGCTTGTCATTTAATTGTAACATATCAAGAAAACTTCACACAGGACTATTTACATTACAGTAGAGGAGTGCTTGCAAACTTGTCCATTTACACGTGGGACACTAAAGGGGAAAATGTATTGAGATCATGGGAGCATTTGCTCCTGAATGCAACAGTGTTCCTTGATGAAGAAAAGTCCTTGGAGGAGACTGTCATCCTGTCAATCACTGTCATCTCTCAGGGATCCTCATGCAGGGGTCTCTTCACTGGACCTGACAGTTTTTGGTGTTTGTGGCATCCAGGATAGTGACAAGCAGGCTGCCTCTGGTTCTGGGACTGTTGGCCAAGTTCTTCCCAGGAAGGTGTCTGACAGAGACAGGTTTTATGGTGGGCTCTGCTGGGCAGCCTTGACTTTTTGTGATCTGCTGCCACCAGCTGTTGTTTGGGGGACCCTGCGAGGGTTTCTTTGCTCACACGTGGAGAGTACAGGGACAAGGCATGGTGGTGCACTACAGGACATAGAGGCTGGTCTTTCCAGTCTGGATGTCAGCAGACCGTTTCTTTACAACTTTGAGGAGTCCTTCTGGCTCATCCTCAGAAGGGAGGAGGCTACCACTTCTGACTGCTTTCTTTAAATTAACAGCTTGTTTTGAAATCCTGTATTGCCATTGGTTGTTTGTTGTCATCATTTTGCTTTTGCTGTTTTTGTTTGCTTCTTGATTTTTCTGTTTTTCTCTTTAAGAAAAATAAAAAAAATACATATAGTTCAAATGATTAAAATTGGTGAGAGCTTTTGTTGTTGTTTCTGTTTTTGTTTTGTTCTGCTTTTCTTTGCTTTGCTTTGCTTTGCTTTTGGCTTTTTGAGACAAGGATTCACTATGTAGCCCAGGCTGGCTTTAAATTTACAGTGATCCTCCTGCCTCAGACTCCTGAGTGCTAGGATTACAGTGCACCATCACTCCCGGCTTAGAGTATGTGATTTATATAGAGTTGGGGTTGTATGTAAAAATGGTATTGAAAAAAAAGGGGGAAAATACTGTTGAAAACTTTGCTTTTGAAAAGTCTTGTATTCGCTAAGAAATAATGTACCTTTTAAGAACTTAGTTGAAGGGCTGGGGTTTAGCTCAGGAGTGTAAGTGCCTGCTTGGCAAACATGAGTTTCATCCCCAGTACAAAAAGAACTTGGTCGAACATGTACTGTGGTCTAATGTTTAGTGGTTAAGCTGGAGATATTTTTAAATGTAATAACATTTATAAGTGAGCTATCAGAAATGATACCTACCATGAGAAACCAAAAGTGTAAATAAGGACCCGAATGTATACTAGATATTATAAAATAGGAAGAAAATGCTCAAATAGGAAGGGGAACTAGGAAGCAAGGAGGGGGAAAGGAAGGAAGGGAAAAGGAAAAAATGGAAACAAAGCTTTTGTAGATAAGGAAGAGGGATTGGGGGATGGTGGGGTATAGGCACAAAGTCCCTATGATGAATATGCTGTTGATGTATACTTAAAATGTACCAATACAATCCATTAATTAAAAAAGGAAAGGATTTGAATATCAAAGGATAAAGACAGACTCTTGGGAAATTAATGGAGCTCTTGAATATTTCTTCAAAAATTACCTATATTTTGCTATGAAAGTCAAATGTAAAAGATGTCTTACTAAGATATCATAATTTTGTCAGAAAAAGCAAATAAAAAATCAATGCGATTTGGCCTTTGCTTGATAAATTAGCACACTGTTTCTAAGTATAGGATTGGATTTGTGGTTAAGCACATTGAATAAATTTATAAAGGAGCTAATTTTGAAACATTCTGTGGCATAAAAGTGTAGGAATGTTTTCATTAAGATGTAAATTTTTTTGTATCAGGAATCGAACTCACAACCTCATGCTTGCCAGGCAGAAAATAAAGAATTTTAAAATACGGAGCCATTGGAGAGTAATGAGCTATCATAATTATGGTTACAGCATAATGCTGTAAAAGGAAAGGCTTAGAAACAGATAATACCTTTCTGTATCAGGTCAGCAGTATGCCTAGCTTACTGCCTGAGGCAGTATCTGACTTCAGCTGTACTTACAGCTTCACTCTAAAATTTCTCTTTCAAAGGGGTTTTGGGCAGGCAAGATTTTGATACAAAATTAAAATTACTTAACAGCCATAATAATGAAATATGTTAAATGAGAAAGTAGGTTTTGGCTATGTCAAACTTGATATTTTATCACTTTTTTATAAGTTAAAAGTATTCTAAAATAAAAGATTTAAATTTTTACAAATCTGTAGATTTGATATAAATATCCTGATAAGTTGATTTGAAAGAACTAATACTTTTTGTTTCTACATTAATTGGAAGAAAATCAATTGAACTTCTTTCCCCAACCTTATTTTTTTAGGATTCAAAATGACCAACGAAGAACCTCTTCCCAAAAAGGTATGCTTTTCAGCATTCAAGTACTTTTTAATGGTAAAGTTTAAGAGGTTTATTGTTTGCTTAATTTTCATGTCTTACATTTATAATAGTAATCTTTGTTAAAATACATATATGTACCCCAAGAAAGGTTATTTCACAAGTTACTACATGCTTTTTTCTTAGTTTAAATCCCTATAATTTTTTTTTGAGGTAGGGTCTCACTATGCGGTTTAGGCTGATTTGGGGCTCACTTTGTAGCCCAGGCTGGTTTTGCAGTGGTCCGCCTGCCTCAGCTTCCTAAGTGCTAGGATTACAGGAGTGTGCCACCATACCTGGCTATGACTATAGTTTTTAAAACTATTTGCATATATTTCAGATTAGTTTGTTTTGAGACAGTGTCACTATATACTTGATGCTGGCCCAAAACTGCCAGCAGTAGTCCTCCCAAATCCTGGGATTACAATCAGGTGCCACCATGCCCAGTTGAGATTAGGTAGTTGTTTTCGTTTTTTGGGTTTTGGTTTTTTTTAAATAGGGCCTTTGTACTACATGCTGCTTTTGAAGTCCCAGTGATCCATCTGCCTCATCCTCCCAAGTGCTGGGATTATAGGTGTATGCCGCCACACCTGGCTTTGAGACTAGCTAGTTTTTATGAGGCTTTGTTTGTTTGTTTGTTTTTGAGACAGGGTCCTGCTGTGTATTTCAGGCTAGCCTGAACTCACTATGTAGCCCAGGCAGTCCTCATTGCAGCAGCAGTCCTCTGCCTCAGCCTCCCAAGTGCTAGGATTACAGGTGTGCACCACTACACTTGGCTAAAGAGTCTACCTTTTTTTCTGAAAATTTATTTTCTAAGCTAAGTTTCCCCAATTCTTCATGATACCTTAACCTTAATTTTCTCTGCTGTTATATAAATATAGTGCATATGCACACGATGAGTGTAACAAAGAACTGAGTTTCTAGGAGAGGTTTGTGATTTGGTTGGAAAAGCAAAAGTATATGCTTGTTAAAGTTAATATTTAAATGAACAACTTGGGTATGTGTTATGGAAATTTCTATACTTGTTTTTGGAGTCAAAGTATTCATGAAATTAAAGCATTATATTGTGTATCAGTAATGTGAGAATTATATGCTTCCTCTGGTAGTCTTCATTTGTGGCCTGTTTTCCCTGCTATCCTTTTACTGTACAACTGTTACTAATATTCTACTTTGAAACATGTTGAAGTGTGCTGGAGATCATACCTACTGCATCAGGCTCATTGGACAAGTGTTCTAGCACATAGCTACAACCCAAGTATCTTCTGTGGGGGTTTTTTGGTCTTTTTGAGACAGCATCTCACTATGCAGTTCAGGCTGGCTTTGAGCTTACTGTGTCACGCAGGCTGATCTCAAAACTCCCAGTGATCCTCCTGCCTCAGCTTCCCAAGTGCTGGGATTATAAGCATGTGCCACCACACCCGGCTCAACCTAAGTATCTTTAAAGAGAAACTAATAGTACCTTAAATTTTATACTAAACTGAATGTACCTCACTTTTACAATCACTAGTTGGTATAGGGAAAACAGTACTTACCAATTTATGAAACAATTTCGATTTATGCCCTCTTTTTAACTCTTGAAATAATTAATAGACTTCACAGGATGGTGTAAAGAAATGTACAGGGAAGTTCTGTGTGCACATCATTGAGCCTCTTTCAATGTTAACATCTAACCAGATGTGATGACACACGCCTGTAATCTCAGCACTTGAGATGAGGAAGGAGGATCTTTGCAAGTTTCTGAACTATCTTTCAGACATTATGAAAACCAGGAAATTGCTACTGGTACAATCCATAGAGCTTATTCAGATTTTACTAGTTGTACATATACTCTGTATAACTCTGTGGTTTTATTGCAAACATAGCAATCGAGACATACCCTAACCATCACCCTAAGGATGGTGCTCTTATCTTATTCCTTTATAGCTACATCCATTTCCCTTCATCCCTAAATCTCTGGAAGGTATTAGTTCTCAGTTTCTATAACTGCTATTTCATAAGTGTTATATAAAGAAAATCATGAAGTATGTTTCTTTTTGAAATTTTATTTTGCAGTGCTTTTTTTTTTTTTAACCAAAAATTGAACTGCGCTTTCCAGACAGGCATTTATGCCTCCAACCTGTATCCCTGGCCCAGAAATCATATTTTATTTACTGTAGTTTTCTCAGGTTGTTTTATATACCAATAGCCTCTTTCTTTCTCTTGCTAAACAGTATTCCATAGTGTAGATGTGTCAGTTTTACAGACATTGACCTTTTGAAGATTGAGTGGTTTTTAGTTTTTTACTAGTAGCATATAAAGCTATTATGAACATCAGTTTTATTTGTCTGAGTGCAAGTGCTAGTCATGCATGATGATACATGCCTGTAATCAAGCTGTTTTGGGAGTCTGAGGCAAGAGGCTTGTAAGCCTGAGCCCAGCTTGGACAATTTAGTAAGATCCTATCACAAAATATAAAATAGAACGGGCTGGAAATATAGCTCATTGGCACAGTACTTGCCTATCATGCATGAGGCCCTGGGTTCTATCCCTAACTGGGAGTGGGTCAGGGTGACTCCTGGGTCATATAACATCCATTTGTAGCTTTGTTGTTTCTGTTTCTCGCTTTTTACACCCACCACCAACCCAGTACCAGGGACAGAACCTAGCACCCTTGCACTGAGCGGCATACCCAGCACTATGACTATAGGTGATTAATGAGTTACTTATGTTTAGTAAAATATTTTTTATCATGTGTTTAAAAGATATTTCACTACAGTGTTCCTTTTTTATTTTGTTAGATAGTCCTGCTAAGTAATACAGGCTGGTCTTAAACTCACTATGTGGCCCAAGCTGGCTTTGAATGCAAGATCTTCCTCCCTTGGCCTCCAAAATTCTAGGTTTGCTGGGATTATAGATGTGTACCCACCAGCCTGGTTTAAGAGTTCTTCTTGTGACTAGCTTTATGTTAACTTCAACAGAGTATTTATTTTTTAAACTTTCTTTATAGGTTCGACTGAGTGAAACAGACTTCAAAGTTATGGCACGAGATGAGTTAATTCTAAGGTAAAATGTTCTATCAAAATATAAAATATGTATAAATCATTGTGATTTATGCTGCAATGTTTATATGAAATTTGTTTTTTATCAAGTCACTTTTAATGTACTTTTTGAACATACTTACTGTGGCCTGTTTCTTCATTATAGGACACTTAAGAAAGCACAACATTTCTAAGAACTACATTAGCTTGGGTAACTTTTAAACAGAACCTGGCTGAGCATGGTAGTATACATCTGTAAATTTCTATACTGGGGCTGAGGCAGTAGGATTGCAATGAGTTCAGGGCCAGCCTGGGCTACATAATGAGTTCAAGGTCAGCCTGAACAGAATCTGATTTTTTTTTTTACCCCCAAGAGGTAAAATACTCAGAATTGTTACTCGGGAAGTATTTGTACATAGTGTATAGCTTGTGGGGCAAGACCCTATTCATAAGATACTTTCAGTTTAACAAATTAATAGACTTATTTTGGTGTGGGTTTTTTGTTTTTGTTTTGTTTTTTCCATGTGTAGCATTTGAAAAAACAATGATCATTAAAACATGATTTCTAGGGCCGGGGATGTAACCCAGCAGCACAAGCACCTGTCTGGCAAGTGCGAGGTTATGAGTTCAATCCCCAGTACCAAAAAAACAAAAAAACAAAAACATGATTTCTAATGTGGAAGAAACAGTTTTTTACTAATGAAATGAAGTTACTCTTTCTCCTAAGCATGACTGAGGCTAGTTCATTTAACTTGATGTCCTTCATTTTCTCTTACACCAATTGAAGGCGTTGAGTTAGCTGGATAGTAGGCCTTATACAGAAAGTTATTTAGGTTGGTATAAAGTATGTTTTTGCTCATTGTAATTTTAATAAATCTTATAGCTTCCCTTGGTTATAAACGTAAAATCATTTTCTAGTTTAAAATTAAATTTTAATCAGCTGTAATTGGAAGAGCAACTAGAAAACATAGCTGTTAAGCAGGATAGTAGACATTCAGGGCAAGATACTCTTTGCTGGGAGTTGTTTAACCCCTAGGCAACTGGGAAATGTTTATTATTTATCTGCAGTAATTTCCAGGGAGTAATAGCCTATATATTGTAGATACAGGGCTACAACAAGAAAGAAAAGTCTCCTTGCACTGATAGCATATGCCAGTTGTTCCTCCCAATTAGATGTTTTCTGTTGTTGTTGGTTTTGTTTTTTGGTTTGTTTTGTTTTGTAAGTGCTAGAAGTTGAACCCAGCACCCTCACACTGACCTATGTTCCTAGCCCTTTATGTCCTGGGTTTTTTTTTGGTGGTGATTGTTGTTGTGTTGAGACAGGGTTTTGCTATATGCAGTTCAGGCTGACCTTGAGCTCATTTTGTAGCCTAGGCTCCTCTCAAACTCTCAACCCTCCTGCCTCAACCTCCAGAGTGCTAGGATTACAGATGTGTGCTACCATACCACACCTGGCTAAATTTTTTGTTTTTGTTTGTTTTTGTTTTTGGTATGGAGATTGAACTCATGACCTCATTCTTGCAGGGCAGACGCTGTGCTTCCAAGCTATATTCCCAGATACCCAGCCCTTTTAAAAAACTTTAAAATGGTCTTGCAAAGTTGCCCAGGGTGGGCTACTTGTGATCCTCCCAGGGTGCTAGAATTACAGGCATGTACTACCAACCTTTTTTTGTTGTGATTGATTGGTTGCTTGGTTTGAGATAGGGTCTGTATGTAGTTAGGCCAACCTTGAACTCACTGTGTAGCTCAGGCTGGCCTCAAACTTGCGGTGATCCTCCTGCCTCAGCCTCTTTGAGTATTGGGACTACAGACAGGTATGTTCTATGCCTGTCTTTTGTTTGTTTGTTTGTTTGTTTGTTTGAGACGATGTCCCATAGTTCAGAGTAACCTTGAGTTCCAGATTCTCCTGCTTCAATTTCCTGAGTACTGGAAGTACAAGCATGAGCTACCATGCCTGGCTGGCTGTCTTTTTACAAACAGTAATTAATACTGTTACACAGAACTAGAAGAGAGACATTTGAAGGTTCTGAACACAAATGAAAAATGTTTTTAAAGAGAGGCATGTATATTTTCACAGAAGAGTCTTTAGTCCCATGTAACTAAGCATATATATTATATGCCTTTTATTTTACATGGACATGTAAGGTGAAGTGTATGGTTCTCATTCAACATCTGCAGCCTATGCTCTGTCCCATGTGTCAGATGATACAAAAATGAATCTGGGATGTCTCACCCAGAAAAGAACACTTGGTGGAGAAGACTTTTCTCTGTATGTCTCCTTTTACTTGTCTCCTGTAAATTAAGAAGGAATAATGAGGTGACTAATTTATTATTGGTTCAGCTAGATTTATAATCATCTCAATTAAAAGTAATGCAGCAGAATTCTCAGGAGTACTTAAAAGATTATGAATGATTATCTGGTATATTTAATAAAAGTTTCATTGTAACAGCTAATGTGAATTTTTTTATTAGATGGAAACAATATGAAGCGTATGTTCAAGCTTTGGAGGGCAAGTACACAGATCTTAACTGTAAGTTTGCATTTTAGCTTCCTTAAGACTGAATAGTCATCTTCTTTAGATTGTTGTATAAACATGGGATAGCTGCCTTTAGTTAAGCAAATGTAGTTCTTGTTCAATTGTTTTATTATAAGATTTATGTCTACACATTTTGTTAGGTGCTAGAAAACACAGTGATAAATGCACATGATCTTTTGAGTACTTTCCAGTCGTTGAGGAAGATAGCCATGTAGTAATCATGTAGTGACAGGACTATTTTTAGCAAATTTAAGCTCAAGGTTCTAAGAGAGTATTAGGATAATTTAAAACTAAGGAAAGTTTATGGTAGTTATAAACTTTCCTGGATGCATGCCTGACTTCAATTCAGACTACGGGTCTGAATTGAAGAATGAGTTTACTAGTATATAAGGGAGGTATGTAGAAGCAACCAGTAATAGATTTATGGAAATTTAAATTGGAACATTAGGATACAGCTTTATAGATTTTTCGAAATCTGCTAAAAGTATTACCAACAAAATTAATAATTCTAAATGATTTTAGTGTAACTTCTCATTGAATTAGAATACTATTTGTATTTAGAAAATGTGACATTATTTGAAATAGTTTTCCAACTGCAAAAGCTTAATGCCCTGAAATTTTAATAATATATGATTATATTATTCACAGATGTTAAGAACATTATAAAAGATTTAAGTGCTAGATGTTCGTGTCATTACTTTGGCAGAAATAGAACTTTCTTTTTGGTTAGTTCAGTTTGATCTTGAAATTATGTTCATAATTTTCTGGTTTTTTTTTTCAATCATCAGCAAATGATGTAACTGGCTTAAGGGAATCTGAAGAAAAGCTAAAGCAACAACAGCAAGAGTCTGCACGCAGGGAAAACATTCTCGTAATGCGGCTAGCAACTAAAGAACAAGAGATGCAAGAGTGTACTGTAAGTATTTTAAATTGTGTAAACCTCTGCTTGAGTTAGATAAATCTTAATTGTTACATACCAGTTTAAATTCTTTGTAGCAAAGGCAAATACAAGTGCATATTTTATTAAAAGTTATATACACTTTAGTTGTAAATATGCTAATGGTAAACTCATAGTGTTTCATCATTGGATGAAAAAAATTTTATGTGTGTGTAAGCAAGAAAGCATTCTTTAAAATTTCCATGCTGAGAATTACTGTATCAATTCCAGGGATTTATTCAAATCTCTTCATAATCTGGAGGTAGTAAAAAATAGTCCTCATTGCTTAATTTCCACTGTTTGGGGATAATTAGTATATTCTACTCTCTTGGCCCTCCACATTGAACTGTTTGTCCTACCATTGGCAACTTCCATCTCCTTTTAGTCATTAGAGCTTTCATGTACTCTTTGTCATGTCTATAGACATCTGAAATCTAATGACATTTGATCATCTGTCTGTGTCAGATAGTCTTATGCTCTTTGATAATCTTAGTCCTATCCATTCTTATTTTTAGTTTTAAAACCTGAATATCTTTTTAAACTGTTTGCTCTCTATTATCTTGATACATATTTATTAAAATCTTCTGTGTAAGATAGTGTTCTGGTCCCTAGAAACACTGAAAATATATTGCCATAGTCCTGTTTCTTCTCTTTCCCATAGAATGTTTTTTTAGTGCTCCATCAGTACCTTTTTTTCTTCTTGTTCAGAGATTGTCTGCATTTCCACAAAAGTCCCTATGCCTTCTTCCTTTACTTTTCAAGATGACTTCCTCACCTCTTACTTTGCCAAAGTGTAGCCTCTTGTTTTCTCTACCTTGTCTTTTTTTGTTTGTTTGTTTTTTGGTACCAGGGATTGAACTCACAACCTCGTGCTTGCCAGGCCGGCAGTTATGTGGCTGAGCTAAATCCCCAGCCCTACCTTATTTTTTTTTCTCTTTTGTTTCTGAGTTTAACTTTGATTCTCACTACTACTACTTCTTTCTGTTCACCATTACTGACCTATTTCCCTTTTATGTAAAAATGAATCTCATTCTCAGAATGTACTTGGGAGAATGTAAATGGGTGATAGAGTATCTCAGATCACTAGATAACACAGATCAGGCCCACAACCTCCTAAATAAGTGGACAGTGAGCGGCTTAAATGAAAGACACAAACGGTATGATTTTAGGGCTATGGAAGGATCTAAACCTCACAGAATTTGACATTCCTTGGGGGTTGAAGCAAAGAACTTCTTTGGATAGCCCGTATTTATTTGGTTTGCAAACAAAGGAAGGGGATACTGAGGCAAGTCTGGGAATTGAGTGGGACCTTGGGAGTCAGTTCAAAGACTTCTCTATGTATTAAATTTTGCCTATTAAGAGAACTGTCTTATCTCTAAAGTTGTCAGCTTTATTGCTGAGGTTGTCAGCAACCCATGTCCTTGGTTGCCTCACCTATGGTTATTTTGACTTCAGAGCACTGTGCATATGCCAGAGGTCCCTGTGTTTAATAACTTAACCCTGTACAGCCTGGTCTCCAACAACTAGAGTTATAAATTCTTCTGATTGCTATTCTTGATACCATAGTTTAGGCAGTTCTTAACATTTTCCCAGATCATCTGCCACTAACTCACATTAGGATCTACAGACGTTCTGTATGTAGTGGCAGTTTTGGTCATTACACCTGGGTGGGTAATGCTCAGTCACCTTTTTCTTTTCAACCTGAGTTTTAAGATGGTTTCAAATACAACCTAACGTTTTCAGCTGTACTTTTTTATAGCTCTAACCTGTGCAGTATAGCTACTTCTTTCACTGATAGATAGTAAAGTATTGCAGGTAGGGTAGAATATACAAAAACACAAGGAACAGGGAAGATTATATATAGCAGGTAGAGTTGACATTTCCAGTGAGGTTGAAAAAAGGACACACACATACACACAAAAGGCTTGAGATCTTTGATAAGTTAGATGAAGCCACCAAAAGATTGTTAAGCAAGAAATTTGTGTGATTGATTAGATAAACATCTTAGGTGAATAATTGGCTTGAGTATGGAGGATAAATTTGAGAAAAATAGGACCACCACAAGAAAACGCAACTGGAAGATTCTTTAAATAGTCCAGAGGAATTTTTTTTTAAAGAAGTCCAGATATGATAACAAAGCCACTGGTAACAGGGAGGGTTATAGGATATTGTAGAGGCATAATCTAATAGGACTTAATTCAGTGTTGTTGAAGGAATGAGTACATTTTAGGAACTGTCACAGATTATAGAGTTTTCTTTTGTGTGACTAAATGATGATGCTATTAGGTAGAGCCTGTCAAAAAGATTATATGTAGAGCTGGGTGTGGTGGTGCATGCCTATAATCCCAGCACTTGGGAGGCTGAGGCAAGAGAATAACTACAGGTTCAAGACCATTTTGAGCTACAAAGTGAATTCAAGGCCAGCCTGAACTGCATAGCGAGACCCTGTCTCAAAAAGAAAAAAAAAAAAAAACATTTAAGAAGAGGAGAATATAATAATGTTAGACTGAGGAAATGAAATCCTGTCATCCCTCCCCCCAAAAAAGTAGTAAAAGGATATTAATGTTTAAAGTAACTCAAATTTGAATTTTAAAATTCTAATTTTAAATTACTAGATTTGGCAATTAGGCTATGGGCCACTTTAATGAAACCTGTTTCAATTGAGGATTAGGAGAGAACGGGATTGCCATTTAGTGAGTAATGGGTGGTGCATCAAATAGAAACATGGGTAAGATTATTTCTTTAATAAGGTTTAGTTAATACTGAAGAGTTTCTAGGTTGTACAAGATTGAGAGAGTTTAACGTGAGACAGTTCAGAAAATTTTAGGCTCTAGAGGAGCTATGGAAGTTTAGAGATACAGAATTCAAAGGATAGAAAGATTGGGAATAAGGTGCCAGAGGAGGTGGGACAAATAGGTTAAACAAATACGTAGTTGAAGCAATTGACCATGGGCCAGGAGAGTTCTCATCTTACCCCTTGATAATGAAGGAAACACTGTTTAAGGATTGTATTCTATCTTTGAAAAAGGATCTGACAGTTTTATCTTCAGTGTTGCAAATTAAGCTAAGTGTTTAAAAAAAAAAAACAAATCTACATAGGTCTTCTGTTTGCCTAACATATTTACTTTATCCCCAGAGCCTTATGTTATATGCTGGGCAAGAGATGTTAATCATGCCCTCAGCTCTTGATTATATAATTCTTTTATTATTTTTTTTTTCTTTATCTTTCCCATGTCACTTGGTAGTGTTTGTGTTTTGTGGTACTGGAACCCAGCTCCTAATTTAGCCAAACAAAGATACTGGTGTTTGTTTGTTTGTTTGGTCATGAGCCTGGAAACCCAGGCCTTGAGCATATTAGGCAAGCACTGTACCACTGAACTACACCTCAGCCCATCATTTAGATTTTTACAATACTTGCTTAACTCTGTTTTTATAAATAAAATCAGTTTTACTTTTCTTGGTGATTTCCTATTTTTCCATTTTTGTTTTCGCACTAAACTCAAAATGGTCCCCAGCCTCTTGAGTGCTTTTCTATTTTCCATTTTCATTTGCCAGTCACCTCAAAATAGCTTGGAAATAAAACTGACTTTTAAGATACTTTATTCAGTTTTCTGTTCCCTAGCACATGGAATTTATTCTAGACATGTACTCTTTACATGACCAGCAAATACAGTGCAAACCTGAATTGTAATTGAGTCCAAGTCAGTATTACAAACACTGTGTTTTAATTTTTATTACCACATGGGATATACTATCAGACATGCTTTACTCTTTCTGCATTTATTTTATTTTATTATTTATTTATTTTTTCTTTTTTTGAGACAGGGTCTTGCTATGCAGTTCAGGCCAGGCTTGAGCTCATTGTAGCCCAGGCTGATTTCAAACTCGCAACAATCCTCCTGCCTCAGCCTCCCAAGTGGGATTACAGGCATGCACCACCACACCCGGCTTCATTTTGATTTTTTGAGACTCGTTCTCACTTCTAGTGCAAACTGTCCTTGAACTCACAGTGTGGCCCAGCCTTGGCTTTGAACTTGCTACAGTCCTCCTGTCTCAGCCTCTGAAATGCTGAATTACAGGCGTGTGCCACCCACCCTTGTCTAAACTTCTTTTTTTTAACTCATGACTGCGCACTGGCAAGGCAGGCGCTTACACCACTGAGCTAAATCCCCAGCCCAAACTTACTTTTGTAGTTAGTCTTACATTGAAGAAGCTGTTGTATTTGTTTAAGATGAATTGCAGTTTAAAAATCTCTATTAAGTCAAACCTTTTTTTTTTTGTTACCGGGGATCAAACTCACGACCTCACACTTGCCAGGCAGATGGTTAAGCCACTGAGCTAAATCTCCAGCCCCAAGTAAAACATTTCTGTTTTTAAGGTGAATAGTAATTAAAACTATTTTAATGCACTTACTATATTTGTGCCTCATTTTAAATATAGCAATTTTAACTTTTATCCCATTTAAGCCTTAGTGTGCAGCAAGATCTTGAAAAAAGTTCTACTTTCGGATGATTACTTTCTACTTTCGGATGGATGGATTAAATGCTAATAACTCATGTTTTAGAAAATATTTTTAGTGTACAAGTAGTACAGCTGAAGTTGAATTTGAAGGTTTCATGTGTGTAAGTAGAGGGGTCCTGAAATGATAACAGAAACTCTAAACCTGAAGTGAGGAGGTCTGAGAATTAGAATTTTAGTCACATTACTAGCACTGACCTACTGTATCCTTAAGCAATTAGTGTATTTAATCTCTCAAAAATCAGTGTTTTGGACCAGATCAGTACCTTCCAGCTTTATAATTCTGTGATTTCAAATTACTTATAGGGGGTAAAGGATAAATTATGTACTTTGTCTTGATTTCAGGTGCCATTGAGTTTGCTCTCACAAAGTTATATTGGCAGCTTAGATAGCCGCATACCTTTTAGTTTTAAGAAATACTAATGTTTAAGTCATAATTTTGTTTCTGGTATATTTTTAGAGAAATTTTATGTAGAATAATTCCATGAACAGAAACCAAAGCAAATGAAGCCTGGTGTGGTGGCACACACCTATAATCCCAGCACTCGGGAGGCTAAGGCAAGAGGATCCTTGCTTTTGAGACCTGCCTAGGCTACAAAGTGGGCTGAAGGCCAGCCTGAACTGCATAGGGAGACCCCGACTCAAAAGGACCAAAAGAAAAAAAACAAGTGAGCTGAAACTTCATAGGCTTTTTTATGATTGATAATTTAATTGGTTTTTTTTTTTTCCCCTCAGGATATGAGGATCTTTAAAAGTCCAAATATGAGGGGCTGGGGGTTTAGCTCAGCAATGTAAGTGCCTGCTTGGCAAACATGAAGTCGTGAGTTCGATCCCCAGTAGCAAATAAAAAATAAAAATAAAAGTCCAAATATAGAGATACAGTCAGATGAACACAATTCCTATGATTACTTTTTTTGTTTTTGTTTTTTCCTATGGGTACTTGTTTTTAACTTGCACTTTTTCTGGAAGTTTTTTGGTTTTTTTTGATCTTGTGCTGAAGATTAAACCTAGGGCCTTGCACTCATGTGCTGTGTTGTGGAACTAGACCTCTATCCCATAGGGAGAATTTTAAGATGAAAGAGTATAAAGTTTAATAAATGAACTGATAAATTAATGAGGCCTTTTCATTATCATCTTACGTATTTTCTTTGATTTGGTAGTAATTGTTTCTTCTGCCTTGCACAGACTCAAATCCAGTACCTCAAGCAAGTCCAGCAGCCGAGTGTTGCCCAACTGAGATCAACAATGGTAGACCCAGCGATCAACTTGTTTTTCCTAAAAATGAAAGGTGAACTGGAACAGACTAAAGACAAACTGGAACAAGCTCAAAATGAACTGAGTGCCTGGAAGTTTACGCCTGATAGGTAAACAAATCATACTCCCCAGTCAAGACTTCCCTGACAGTCCCACTACGAGAAAGCTGTGGTGGGACAGCCAAGTACTCGTTTCCACACCAAGACTCAGACTTTTTGAGCAAAAAAAAAGCCACATTCTTATACTGTCCAGCTTGTAATGGTTAATGTAAAACTTACCAGATGAACCTTGTGTTTCAGCTTTTTTCTCTTCCCCCTTCCCCTTGCTTCAGAGGCCTGATGCCGTCGGACTATTCCGA
>PVJX010014777.1:0-44084 GCA_004027295.1 Dolichotis patagonum | reverse complement strand
CTTCCTTTAATTTCCACTGACTTTCCCTGTGACCTCAATACAAATATTGATCCTTCCTCACACTTCTACTCAGCTTTGATGATGAAACCCCTTGCTTACATTTTAACAATCCGATTTGTTAAAATGTAAAGTAAAAACAGTGCAACAAAGTCCCTCTGACCTAACCCTACCTTTTCCATTGTTATCATCCATTGTTGTTATCTAACAAGACCTTTGTTTATCACTAAAACAAGCCTCCCTTTCCTAATACCCAGTCCTTTAGCTATTCCTCCCTATTTTTCTGACAAAGTTGTAAGCAGAATTTATATTTCCTTTGAATATAAGTGATTAAAAAGTATAACCTGAAATAAATGAGAGATTACTTTATTAACAGATGAGGACATGCAATTTTGTTGTAAATGGGTTTAACATGAATTTAAGTGTTATTACATATGACAAATAGCCAATTTAGCCAAGTCAAATTACGGCATTATCACTGATGATTGATGAGAACATTTCATGTCTATGGAGAACTGATGATACATACTTTTTTATTCAGCCATAGCATTATTGGGTGTATTCCTCACAAAAGCAATTATGTAAATTTTCTACCTCCTTGAGGAAAAGAGAGCAAAGACAAGCACTGGGTGTTATGATTCACTGTGATTTCCTCTGCTTTCCCAGGAGCATCTGTAGATCATTTCTGCCCATCCTGAAGAGGGGTTCCCTCAAAATCAGAACACCACAAGCCTGATCCATTGGTGATGCTGCTGCTTGGAAATTCAAATTGAAATGAAAATATTGATTTTATTTTAGTATACAAAAACTATTAATTGCCTAATAATTATGCTCTGATATTCTATGTTTTAAATTTACTCAAGTATGAAATAAGCATCTTTTCCTATTTATTGGCTAATATTCTAACTGGTAAAAGCCAAGGTGAAATGCCACTAAAGAAAGGTAATTGGAAATATTATTAAAAAATTTAATTTACCTGTAAGTAGATGATTTATGTTAGATGTTTTTCCACAATATTTGCTAAATTGGAAGTATTCGGGTAAGACATTCATTCCCATGGAGAGTGAATTTGATCTCAATAGTACAGTGCCTCTCCAAGGTGGAGTTGGATATGGTGTGTGCTATGCTGGTTTTTCCAGGTGAGGGGAGATTAATGATGCTGGATTACTTTTCAATGGAATGGGATGAACTAAATTTGCATCAAGGGAGAAATGGTTTTGTAGCCACAGACACATGCCTTGATCAGATTGTCTGTGAGTAGTTTAATCTATGTATTCATAGTTTTTATTTCCATCTCTCTGTCATCTACCACTGTAACACATTTATTATGACAAAATTCAGAAGAGGAATCAGCTTGCTAGGCCTGGACTGAAGTTTGAGCACCAAACCCTCAGTTGCTTCTCTTTGGAGTCCACAAAAGGGACAAACATCGATTGTTTCCTTCCAGTTGGCCTGCTGGGATTTTTCACAAGATGTTTAAATGAAAATCAGTATTCCAGTAATTCTTCTAATTTGAATAATGGCACTCAGCTAGCTTTTAAGATTCCCAAAAAGAAAAAAGGATGTAATATATTGTAGTAGGGCCAATAAAGGAGAGTACCAACACAGAAATTTGTAAAATGTATTGCACAATACACTAAAAAAGATGCAGACATGACATTTAAGCAGATTTGCTTGTAATATTGACTTCTATGCTGCTTTTGTGAACTATCACATGACGTTCTGTGTGCGTGCATCTGTGCATGTGCTTGTGCGCATGTGTGTAGAAGTAAGTGTTGAATATTCTTCCAAGGTCCCTATGGCTATGAAATGAAAAGTTATCTCGCTGTGTTGTAGGTGCGCACATAGGCCTTGATCCATCAGGGAAAAGTATTTTTGTACTTTCTGGAGTATGGACCATGAAAGTACAGTGATGTGAGATATTCAGTAAAGGCAAAAGTGAAGGAACTGTTACCATTTTAATATTTTCTGAGAGATGCACTGGGAGAAATATAAGTAGATAAAACCAGGAGCATACTTGAGCTAATTTTATATCTCCCCAGGCCACAGCATTTCAGAACTCTAGTACCCGTGCCTACATTGGTACCTATGTCACCTTAATGCCTGTCCTTCCAGGTCAGCTCTTCCTTCCAATTTTACCCCAAGGGAAAATTTCTCTACTTGATGATGGCCTGATATAAAAAATCTGCATATGACCCTGTTCTCTGAGTTCATCAAAGCCTTGCCGTGTGCTTGGTGAGGCACCCAGGGCACTGGTAAGACTGGGCCACATTACTGCCCTCTCAGCCTCAGCGCTCACCCACCTTGGCCTTTAGCTCTGCTTTTCATCCACACTGGGTTTTCCATTCCAAGCTTTTCTTCACTCCTTTGAAAAGCGCTGTGTACTTTCCATGTGCCCCTCCTACGTCCTCTATCCTCTAGTACACTATTCTCATGCTCTGGTCCAGGGTTGGAAACATGTTAGGGACTGAGTGCCAAACTGTGACTCAAAACTTACTTATCTATGGTAAAGTACCAACGCTGTAGTTAAACCTGAATTTGAAGTTTTGGTTTGGAGAAAAAGAAAACCAACAACAACAAACAGAAAAACCGTTTTACATTAACATTTTTGTCTTAAAAATACAATAGCACATGAGACATAGCTTCTCCACCCCTGCTGCAGACCCTCATTGTTATTTGGCCCCTGAAAGTCTCCACACCCCTTCCTGCCTTGCTCTGCACCCTGTTTCTTCTGAGTGAGTGTCAGTAGGCTCCACAGTGGACAGACAAACGGATCAGTGCTATGTGAGCCTCAGCTTCCACACAGGGCTGTAAGTGAGACTGGCCCCGCTGCTCACCACACTGTGCTGCTTGCAGAGCTGACCTCGTGATTGATATTTACCTCTCATTTTTAAATTTGACATATATAATCTTTAAATAATAACAAAAACCATGGGGAGTGTAGGATGGATCAAATGGACAAGATCAAAAGTTGAGAAAGCCCTCATGAATTCTGTAAATTAGCATTTGTTTAAACCAGGAGAAGGGCAACAGCATGCAGAAGAGAGCAGAGAATATAATCTGTCCCAGCAAGAGACGAGTAAGGTGAGTTGGGACGTATAGACTGCAGGCACCAAAGTACTGAAGTAAAGGTTTATTTCTTGATAGACCAATGTCCTGAAAATTTGGAGCAATATCATCAGCTCAGGAGCTGTATGAGGAGAAGGGAAGCAGGAGATGGGCTTGCTCAGGAACATGAAAGGAGCCCACTGTACATCCACCTCAGGGTTGATGGGAAACCTCAGATTGCAAAGCGACCCATCAAAACTGCCATGAGATGTTTTTCTAGCAATACTTCATTGCTCCTATAGGCACAGGAATACAAGGTAGTTAAGTGTATTGCATAATAGGTTTTTAACAGATCACATGAGCAAAAGTTGAAGGATGAGGAGCTGTGACAAATGAAGTGTTTCATGGATGTTGGGGGGGCGAGAGTGAGGGCAGCAGGGAAAGGCACCGTGTGTTCACACTACAGGACAAGTTGAAAGAATATGGTGCAGGGGTCAGATATACAGTGCAAGGACCAGTTGCCATTTCACAGGTGGAGACATTTTGAGTGTTGTCTACAGATGTAGCTAAATTGCACTATGATGAGAGTATTTCCTGGAACTGTTTGAAAGGTATAGTATCTGTCTCAGTCATTTGCCTGACAGCAGGGATCATGCTTGCGTTTCTGTCTAGTTCTTAGTGCTTGTCATAGCACCTAGGGAGAGAGAGGCACTAAAGTATACTTTTTGTGAGAGTTACTTATACCCATTAAGTCAAAGACTCTCAGGCCTGATATCTTTTTCCATTCAGATGCTATAGCACAATATTATAGACTGCATGCCTAATAAACAACTGAAAATTTCTCATAGCTCTAAAGGCTGGAGATATCGAGATTCATCTGTGAACACGGTCAGGGCTTCTTCCCATTTGTAAATCACCAGCTTTTGACTGTGTCCTTTCCATAAGTGGTGAGAGTGGGGGTCTCTCTGAAACTCTTTTCAGTGATATTATGTCACTCTTGAGGGCTTCACCCTTGTGATCTGATCACCTCCAAATACCATTATCGTGGGAGTTGAGATTTCAGCTCTCACGGTGGTGTGTCCAGGTATTCAGGCCATAGCAGCAGGTGTTTGGATGGTGGTCCAGAAGGACTTTGAGTTTGGTAGTTTGTCAGAAGTTAGTCTGAGCCCCTGCCTTTACCTCACTAATAATTGACAAAAATAGTAAAAATCATAAAGTTATAAAAACAGATGGCATAAAGTCTTTTTAAGAGAATTGAGGGGAAATGACGAGACAAGAAAAAGAGAATTCTTTATTCCTTGAATAAGTTTTCATGATCTTTCTGCCTTTTGTTGTCTTCTGGTATTGGGGATACTTCAAAAATAACGGACTGTGTATCTGAATTAAGGGAGCTTTCAAAATAGGAATACAAATATTAAATTATTAAATACTAAATAATTAAAATTGATATGCATATGTTGAGACTTAGTCATCTTTGTTGGAAAAGCATTATTTCATAGAAACACAGTGAGTGATGCAGAGTAAAAGGAATTAGGGATGGAAAGAAGGGGGCAAGTTTTCAGACAGAAAAGTATAATGAAGCAGTTAAGAATGGTATTAAATTTCCTCCTAAATAACAATTTTTTCCTCTTTTTTGGTTTGAATTCTTCATGGTAACTATTATTTTGTTTGCATTTTTTACTTACTTGCTTACCTGTATGAATACACATGCACATATACAATAGTGCAGATAAAAATTTGAGATACTAATAAAAACTTTCTTCTCTGTTAGGCTATACATTATATAAACAGAGATAAACATGTTCTTTGTTACATTTTATAGCTCCCTACTTTGAAAATACTATCAGTCAATATCTGCTCTATAAATATGTGATGAATACATAAAAATAAACATAGGACTTCAAAATGACTCTTTGAAAAATGACTATAAATGAATGCTATTTAGATTTTCCTAAAATATCATGATTTCATTAACTTCATTAATTTCTACCTTTTTTTACTTGAAAAGTGTCATCTCTGGTAGCTCAAGCCATATCACTGTGTCAGTCCTTGCCTTCCTATGTACAAACCCTTGCCCATATCCATGCTTTTCTCCATGCTCTTTCTTCTGCATTCAGTATCAGTTGTCTTAGTTACTTTTCTCTCTTTGCTAAGACAAAATGCCCAACACCAAATTTAACAGAAGAAAGGTCTACTTAGCTTACAGTTGGTAGAGGGTTCAGTCCATATCAGCTGGCTCAAAGGCAGGGTGGCACATGGCAGAGAGACAACCATTCATGATGGTGCAAGATACAAAAGTAAACAGCATGAAAAGGGAAAGCAAGCCTCTTCTCCTCCCCTATATTGTGTGTGGGCTACCTACCCTATGGTGGGTCCTTACATCCTAGGGTTTAAACAGCTTATATCAGAATCTCTCACACAGAACAACCTAAAGTGTTTCATCTTTACTTTTTAAGCCCAAATCTCAGAACCTTTCCAATCTCTTCCCATAAGCCATTTCCAAACACTGTTGAACCACATGGTCGGGTATAGTCATGCTCAGGACTCCACTCCTGGTACCAAATTCTCTTTTATTTATTTTTCTCTTGTGGTTGAGACAAAATACCCAACACCCAAATTTATAGGAGGAAAGGTTTACTTGGCTTACAGTTTGTAGAGGGTTCAGTCCATATCAACTGGCTCTAAGGCAAGGTGGTACATAGTGGTTTGTATTTTGCTCTATAAGACTGTGCAGTCTTTGATGCCATCATGCACATAAATGTTTAAAAATAAATAAATACCAAACAGCAGCTCTTTTAAATATCCTGATTTAGATGCTGTTGAGCCTTATTGCCTTCCTATCTGTGCTGTTTAATTAGTGCCTTTTCTCTGCTGTTGAGCCACCCATTCTAATGCAGGCTTTTATCACACAAGTTGGGAAGAATACTCACCAAGTGCAACTAGATTTATTTGTGAATTGTGCACTCTATCAACCAAAATAAGAAAATTAAGTTTGTTATTAAATTAACTTCAGTAAAATGTGATTGGTTTTGAAAGTAGCACTATATTAAATTCTCTATAAAGTGATAATTATTGTATACATTGGAAAAAAGTAAATCACAGTATTCTGAGAAGTTGACTTTTTAACTTTTCCTCAAATTCTAAATAAAGTCCTAGGACCATACACTCTATACTTCCTAATTTTTTTTTGCATTGATCTAGTGAATGACTAGGAACATATTTCTTTTGAGTTTCTCTGACTTTTTAATTCAACTACGCATTTTGCCACAGATGTGACTCAGTACTCTGGTTACAAATTAGCATACTGACATTACATCAAGATAAATGAGTCTGTTTTATGCTCAAAGGATCAGTTTATTTTGTTTCTATGTACTTCTTATTGACTTGAATATATAATTTTCTTCTACTGTCAAATTTCAAGGGAATACAGAGTAGCCCTAAATGTGCCAGTAAAATGCTCTCCGAAGACAGCTCATGACAGTGCGACTCTGTGTTTACATAGCCCAGATCATAAAACTGTGCTAATCTTTATCTTTATTGGAATATAATTAATTTACCATAAACAGCACAATTAGAACTTAATCAGAATCTCTTCTCTTTAATATTACCGCCCTGAGTCACATTTCTGAGCACATTCTTAATGTTTGTTTCCAAACTGTAGTGCTATGCATCAGCTCATCTAGGATAGAACCAAAATGCTGACTTTGGTTCTTCAGAGAACATGGGAAGATTGACTGTGCCAATATTATTATTGACATGCAAATGATTTTCAGGCTGAAATTTAGAAAAGAAATTATTAAAATAGTATTTTGAGTTACCATAATTTGTTTATATGTATAGACAAAAATACTTAATTTGTTGATTATCATTTATATAGTTCATTATTTACTATATATTTAATAACCTGTCTTTACATTTTTTCATCCTGGTGAAAAATAGCTACTATTTTGTGCTGTAACTTTATTATTCTAAATAGTTTTCATCTGAGTCACACACTCTGACTAAAGTAATGCATCCTTATCTACAGAATTGGTGGTTTTGCTTCAATACATAGTAACTCCTAGAGAATTAAAAATCCACGTCATTCGATGACTAATCAGATCTTTTGTTTTCTCGGGCTGCTGAAGAGGGTATAATCAGTCATCCCCAGGGCACAGGAGCACTCTCCATCCCATCCCTTGTTGAGAGGAGTTAGGTTGGAGCATCCTTCAGCAGTCAGTCCACTGTGCTCATTGAGACCTGAGTTTGTTCTTTTCTGAGGAGCAGCCTCTGCACCAAGGGCTAAGCCTGGCTTCTGGGAGACTCACTGGAGAATAGCGCCCTTCTGAGGATGAGATGCACTCTGCAGAGTGGCGGTTCTCAGTTGGGAAATGATGGTTATGAGCCTTTTTTTCTTTCCATAATGTGAAATACCATGATTGTCTAGTCCCAGTTCAGCAGTCTTTCCTCGGATGCCAAGGAGAAGCCTGTCCTTACTGCTCCTTGCAAACTGCATGCTGCCTCGGCTGAGTGTGAGAGTAAGTTGGTTTGTAGTATCAGAGGTGTTGCAGCAAACTGAAATACTCACTCCCCAGTGGTACACAGCAAGAACCTAGGTAGTCTGGACTAATTTTGGAATCCTAAGGTCACCCTGCCCACTTTCTGTTAGAATCTTGATACACCATAGTAAAGTGTATAAGAACATTTAAAATGAGTGACTAGAATGAAAAGGGTTAAAATATATGCCGAGGAAAAATTGACTCTGTTACTTCATCAATTCATTAATACCATAAGTGAAGATTCTGGCAAATGGGAGCTGACAGCTAACCTAAAAATATCAAGTGAGTGATTATCTTTCAGGAACATTTAAAGACTTTTTTTCAATGTGGAATGTGTACCTTTTTATAGAAACAATGTTACTTGACGTTCGTCTATATGACTACAGTTTTTATTATGACATTGCTAGAAAATGGATGTGCTAGACAAGATGAGATACAAGTAATTTCATAGAATTCTACAGGGGAACTATTAAGAAGCCAAATTTTCTCAGACACAAAACAGAATAATATATGCAAATTAGGAGACAAGAACAAGGCAAGGAACTGTTAGTCTCACCTTTATTCCAAAAGCGTATGCATGGTATATTTTTTTTTTTGGGTGCAGTGTTGGTTTGCTTTAAAGTAAAACCTATTATTCTCAACTGACTCAACCTAAATTCTTTAATACTTGGCTGTCATTTTCCTTTAGAAATTATGTGAATAATTTCAAAAACATGTACATTTTCTATTTATGCCTGTACCAAAAGAATGCATTGAGTAAGTAGTTTGAAAGGGTGAGGGTATCACTAACTTCAATAAGCAAGGGGAAAAACTATGTGATGCCTAAGAATGAAATAAATTAACCTGGTAAGTTTAGTGTCTAACAAACTGGCCAAACTTTCATGAAGAATAAATATTAGTAAAATGAAAACACAGATAAGCGAAATCAAATGCATGGACAAGTAACTTTGCTTGTGTATGTGTGTGTATGTGTGTGCATGTGTGCCTGTGTGCATATGGGCATGTGTGTATGTGTGTGTATGTGTGTGCATGCGTGTGCATGTGTGTGCATGTGTGTGTATGTGTGAGACAGAGAGAAAAACTGAATTTTCTTTAGTGTTTTGTTATAGAATTCAATAAAAATTCTTAGTGCTAAAATAAAGTTATAAACTAAAATAAAAGCATCTCTCAGTCAGGTGACTTGAGGAAAGACTAAATTATAAATAATGCTGTACAACATGTAGAGAAAGGAAATATATGTGGCTCTACCATTCAATTAATGTCCTAACTTACTATAAAATGTTTGCTAGCATTTAATTATGATAATAATGTTTCTGTCAATATTCAGAAATACATTTCTGACATGGAAAATAATAAAAATAGAATAAATATATGAGAATAATACATACAGATGTTTATGGAATATGCATATATCGGGATGTATTTATGTATATACAGGCACACAACTTCTGCCGTGCTTTGTCAGTACACATTCAGAAGGACACTGAAGCAGTCTGCAGTGCTTCTGTTTGGGTGAGGTGGGGCAGTGAGCCTCCCCACTGCAGGTCATGTTCTGTAAGCACTTCGTAGTGACACTGTAAATCACAGGCAATGGAGAAAGTCACAACTACATTTATGTTGTAAAAATTTTGACATAATGCTTTATACTTCTATATATTCCATTTGAAAGGTGTTGGCAGAATGATACCATTCCAAGGCTTGGCCTTTTCAGTTTTAATTATCATGATCAAAGAATTTAAGATTTCATATGTAAGAAGTAGAAAATAATTTCTAAGCTAGTCCAGACTTTACTTAAAATCATTTTTGCCTTTGGAAATATGGGTAAACCTCAATCACACCTCCAAATGCCCATGTTTCCTTCTCTCCAGATTGTACAAATGCCCAGACTCCTGTGCTCATGGTCACCTTCACCTCCTCTGACATTAACACAACGGTCACAGCTTTCTGTCGCAGGGCATTCCCTGAAGACTGGGCATGAATGGCAGAGAAGTCTGCTTATGGGCTGTGCGTGCCAACTCATCACAGCTCAGACTTCACTTCCTTCTCCGTCCTGTGTGGTGGTTTCCAAACTCAGGATTCTGCTCTGCTTGGAAGCGCACGGTCCCGCTTGGCTGTCACCCAGAAGTGCATGCCTGAACACGTGGGCACACGTGCAGTTCTGGCATGGGGTAATTCAGCTGTGTTAAAAACAATTTTATCTTGTCCTATGACCTTAAGTGGATACTTTATTAATTACTATGACTAATGTTTTCAAATCTCTAAGAGGACACAGTTATGTGAGTGATATATTTTATTTTCACCTCCCTTCAGCCTCTGCAATTTTCTTTCAACAGTATTGATTTTAAAAACATACTCTTATCACTCTGTCCATAGTAATTTTTACTATTTTCTGGCTTCAACCCCTAAAATCACATCATCCTTGTCCCTAAGTTATAAGTTATTTTTAAGCTGTGTGAAATCAGTGATGAATATACGTTGCATAGTTGTTACTGAGCTTATTTGATGAAATAATTATAGCCTAAATTTTTGTAATAGAGAAATGGTTTTCAGCAGGCATGAATATATCACCCTCTATCAGATAAAGTGATTTTGCATTTGTGATCTTGCTTAATAGTGAGCAATTCAACTGTAATGTAGCAAAAAGTTTGTATTTTTAACACAGAACTTAATTTCCTTTACTTCGTTCTAATAAGATCTAGAAAATCTTTCTTTGCTACTGACAATCTATGACAGCTTCAGTGATATTCAAGAAAATAGAGATAATAATTTTATGGCCAGTAAACAAAAATACCCCTAGAATCCTGTAGATTTGTAAGTTAAATATTAGCTGATTACAGTATATTAGAAACAGTATGGCTAGCTGGGAGTCTCAAGCTGAAATCCTGGTGTCCTGGCAGGTGAGGCAGGGTGACCACAAGTCAGCCTGGTCAATTGAGCAAAGTAATGAGACTTTACCTCAAACTAAAAAAAGAGGGAGAATTAAGTGAAACTGGGCTGGAATGTGAATCCCCTGGGTTCAAACTCTAGTACTGTAAAAACATTAGAGCCTAACATTTCACATTATTAAAAATTGTGTTTGATTTGTATTCATCCCTCAACTTGTAACATTCCATTCTTATCACATATAAAAAGTTTATGTAGTTTTATTAGTATTTTGCATCATTAAATAGCTCTTAATTAGCAAAGAATAAATTGAGATAGAGATAAACACAGAGAGGTATCCGTGTGTGTATTTATGTACGCACAGGTATGTGACGGGGTGTGTGTGTGTGTGTGTGTGTGTGAGAATGAGGTGGAGTTGAGTAGCCAACAACTGCAGGACTCTTGATGCACTGATGTTGATGCTTAGTGTCCATCAGCAGCAAACTCTGTGCCCTAGCAGAGAAACTGGAGTTTTGGAGGTGAAGTTTCCCTGCAGCCTAAGCCACGCGATGGTCGATGGTCTCAGTGCTGCCGTGGGTGGCTGAGGAAGAAGGTTTTGTGACTAGAGGTGGCTGGCCCAGGCCGTGTGCTGTGCTGCTGGCACCATCACTCCTCGTGTCCTTGTAGGCAGAGATCGTGAGGCAGGTCCTGGTGCTGGTGGTCATGGGGCTTCATTTTGAGGAAATGTTTGTCTTCTTTTCCTTCTAGTTTCATTGGATTTAAAGGGGAGTATGCTCTTTTGCTAATGATCTGCCCAAGAAGACTTCTTTAATGTAGAAGTAATTTTCTTTATTAGCATTCATTCAAAATAATCTATTTAGTAGTGCTATGTTCCGCCAGTATGATGCTTTGTAACCAGCCCTTTACTGGGGCCATGGTAGACTGTGAGGCTTGAGGTTGTTCCATCCTTCCTCCAAGAGAGCACATGGTTTTCCCCTTGCCAGTCTCCGCCACACAAAGTAGGCTGGCCTATTCAGTTACATTTCCCTGCCAAATGGGCTCAGAGTAGACAGGTGACTTCCTTTCGTTAGTTAAATGCAAGAAAAAGTGATACAAGTGCCACTTTTCATTAGATTCAGAAGTGGACCATGGTTGTGAAGACTTATTTTTCCCCTTTTCTGTGAGGATCAAAAGATTTCCAAATAGAGGTAGCACCAACACTGACTCCCGTGATGGAGTTGGTAGGACATGGCAAGAAATTACAAACTCTGATCACTGCCGATGACCACTGGCCCTGTGAGCAAATCACTCCTTTCTGGCTCCTTCATGGAGATCAGTGTTGCACACAATTCGCACTCGTGGCATATTGCATGCATTATAGCACTTTAAACCTTGAAACTCTGCTAAGCTTGTTTATTCCGGTAACATTGAAAGTGATAACAAGACTACATGTTTTCCTGTTCTCAGTACAGGTAAATTTAGGATGTTACTACTTACAATACTAGAAAGTGACAAAAGTCTAACTTAGTGAAAAATACAATTTCAGAATAGAAACTTTGTATCTCCTAAGTCAAAGGTAAAGGAATCAAGAAAGCAGGACCCTGAAGACAGCAAGATTAATGATCCTTTCATGTTAGCTATTGTATTTATGAAAATACTAATTCTACCTCAGATCATTTATGAATTATTCCCAGACAATGGCATATATTTGTTAGACAGCAAGTCATTGTGGTATCTTTAAATTCTTGTAATTTCACAGTACTGCCAACTATTATCTTAAAATAACACATCACAAAAAATAAAATTTTGTGTACTGGTCATTCTTGGATTGTTTTGAAATAGGAAATTATCTTAATGATCTGTTAAAATGAAAAGGTTACAGCTATTGGTTTAAGTACAGAGGTAAACATGGAAGCATAATATATTCTCAAAGTCCACTTAAGCAGAGAACAGGGAACTCAAACTTAACAGCAACACAGCCAGTGTTTTCAGCAGAGCGGCCACAGATCCCAGAGCACCTTGCTGTAAAGATCAGCACACTGGCGGGGAGCCAGCTCTGCACTGGCTCTGACCCCGGGGCTGTCTGTGTGTGCTTGGGCACGGGACCCTTTGCATGCACTGCAGCCTCTGTGATATGGGACAGTCACAGTAGCACCGATAAAATGTGGTGTTAGTTGATCTAAGTCACTAAAAATGCTTTGAGTGGATTGTAAATTAGAAACACACAAAACCTCTTCATTATCGTCCTAAGGATTAGCAATGCATCCTTCTCTCTACAAGATTATTTTACATAAACTTTGGATAAAGTGAATGGGACATTCTAAATCTTTATTCTGATTTTGATATTTCCTAAAACTTATTTTCAATACATACTTATACAGCAGTGAAATACAGATATTCTGACATGAAAGATTACCCAGTTTTAAGTACTGTATCAGCTGAAGCATGCAGTTCTGTAGTACTATCAGATAGCTCCTTCGAGTTATTTAATGTAAGTCTGGGACAGATTGGATTCAGATATCATTTGTGATCGAGGCATAAACATCAAAGATGTGTTTTAAGCTGTGCTCAGATCACACACAAGTACATGTTTGCTTACCCTTAGCCAAATATTTTCTATTAATCGAGCAAAAGCATCACATTAGAAACCAAAGAGGGTGCCCTTGGCCATGTGGTTGTGCAGTGCTCTGGAGGCAGTGAAGAGGCAGAAGACCACTCAAGGTCTCACTCATCATTGTAGCTCATCTGGCCTGTGGCTGAAATAAAACTAACCTGCAGTGCTTCGTGTACTCATCTCTAACATGGCAATGACGTAGCTCCTCCTTGACTTTGCAGCTTTACAACAAAACCAGAACACGCAGCTGAGGAGTAGAACCCTCTCTTTGCATGGAGAAGTCCCCAGGTTAAATCTCAGCATGCAAGTAGAGGGGAGTAGAAAAACTGAAATAATGGAAATGAAACCCTTGGCAGAATGGATTGTAAATTGTCCACATAGATATCTGTGGAGTAACTTAGTCTCCATGCAGTTTTATCGTGAAAAAAATATATATATAAAATAAACATTATGCAGGCACTCATGGAAGTCTATATTCATTTGTAAATTATCTATGATGCAATCAATGACAGTGTTTCACAAATTTAAATAATAAATTTCTGCTAAGAAGTTTACAGGATTTTAATATATGGTAAATATGTAGTAAGATTTCATAAATTTGTATGGATAAAAGAGTTTGGTAATACAAACATCTAAAAATATTGTTTTTAACATTTTACTTGATTATGGGAAATAACTTAAAGATTACTCCACTGGCAATAATATTGAAAGCTGGAAATTACTTGGCTTTGGTTCATTAAGTCACACACACACACACACACACACACACACTATACACAGAGTTCACTATCTTGATACCACATTAAACATTTTGATGCCCACAAAATATAATGACAGATATCTATAAAATAATTAAATGACTCATATCATAATTGAATATACCTATCAAATAAAATCTACATATGTTGATGTTTTTAAAAACATTTCTCCAGTTTCTCCTTTGCAATTGCATTTGCAACCTAAGGCAAAAGCTTGCAGTGTCTTCAGTGGTGGAAAAGGTGTTGTCTTTGAAGATATAACCCTTTCATGACTTGTGAAAAAGATGACCGCCTGCAGTCACAAATCTAATCATCTATTAAAGAGCCAGTTGGAGTCTGGAGTGTGATTTGTAAAACGGTTCAGAGGCAGCACATAAAGTACTCATGCTTATGTTAAGGGTGCATTACATTCCCACAGCAGGACAGAGAGCACAAAGAGAGACAAGGGCCCCAGTAAAAGAGTGAAAAGAAAAATGCTTTTATTTGACTTTAAAGATAGCGACCCATCAGTTATTACAGTTGAGAAGAGGCCATTAATCCCATAGGAAGAGCAGTCACTCAACGGCGTCTCAGATGTGCAATCTGAGGATTAGATAGCTGACACTCAGCATGAGGAAGGGGAAACAGTGCAGCGTGACTGAGCAACAACAGTGTGGTTTTCTGCTTTTCTTTTTAATTGTAAGGTTAATGAAAATCACAAAAAACGTTCTATGTATCTTATTTTCTATAATTTTTAAGGACCTCTGGCAAGGATGAGTGATATAACAGAATTTCCCAGAGTAACACCCTACTGAATGCCCACAAATGTGTTGAGGGCATATTGGAGAAATGCTACTGCTCAGCGGACCACACATGATGAGGGGTGAAAGCATGAAAATCACATGCACGAAAAAAATACAGTTTACTTTGTAGTAGATGGATAATTAAAAAAATATGAAATCACATAAAATAATTTTTTATTTTATTTTAGAGAAAAACACAGAAAAGAAAAACAAAAGAGTCAAACTACAACTCCAAAACTCCAAAACAATAACAATGTAGGCATTCAAAACAAGATTATAGGAATTTAATAATGGTTGCTATATTTCACATTATAATCTTCAAAATGGTTGCTTAGATTATCAAATATAGACATGCAAAGATGATCGAACCATAGGATCATTAACTGTTCTTTTTCATGAACTACTACAATTAGTAGTATAAGCATCTTAGCTGTCTTGTGTATACATATACATACATATATACATGTATGTATGTATCTTTTTCCTTTTCTCTTCGTTCTTTTATCCTTTCCCCTATCCCAATTGTTTTTCCCCTTTGAGCAGTTTCTTATCCTTTTACAATATCTATTATAGATTTTGGATATTATTTATTCTTTTAGATTCTTACACTAGAGAGACAGTGCAGTATTTACACATGTGACTATTTTATTTCACTTAAGAGTACAGTCTCAAGTCACATAATTAACCTATATAAGCTTCAAGTTGATCCTTCTTTATAGATGAGTAGAATTCCATTGATTATACCACATCTTTTTTAATCTATTCTTGGTTGATTGGCATTTAGGTTGCTTCCAAGATTTGTATATTATAAATTGCTGCTATAAACCTGGGTGCATATATATCACTGTGCTATGATATTCTCAATTCTTCTGGGAAAATAACCAGAAGGGGGATATCTGGGTTAAATGGGACCTCTAATCCTAGGTTTTTGAGGAATCTCCACACTGATTTCCATGGTGGTTGCACAAATTTACACTCCCACCAACAAAGCAAAAGGGTTCCTTTTTGTTACAGCCACTCCAGTATTGGTTATTGGTTGATTTCTTCATCTTGGGCATTCTTTCTGGGTGAGATGGAATCTCAGTGTTTTTTTAACTTGTAATTTTTTAGTGACCAATGATGCTGAGTGTTTTTTATATTTTTTTGCCATTTATATTTCTTCATCTGAAAAGTATTTATTTATCTCAGATGCCCATTTTTGGGTTGGGTGTTTTCATGTAGGGTGTCTGAGGTTTTTCAATTCTTTATACATTCTTGATAGAAGTCTTGTGTGAGGGACTGTTGGCAAAATATTTTCCAATCTGTGGGATTTTTTTCTGCTCTGTTGGTGATTTTTTTGCTGTGCAGAAGCTTTTCAGTAAGATGAGATCCCACTTGCTGATTCTTTGAAGTACTTCCAATACAGTTTGGTTTTTGTTCATGAGCTCTCTACCTACTCTTATGTCTTTGAGATTTCTACCTACTTTGTCTTCTAGTAGATTTAGTATTTCTATTTAATATTTAGAACCTGATCCATTTTCATTTTAGGTTAGTACATGTTGATAGGCATGTTCCTAGTTTAAGTCTTCAGGCTTTGAAAAGCCAGTTTTTCCAGCACCATTTATTAAAGAGGCTATCTTTCTTCCAGTGAACATGTTTGGCCCCTTTGTCAAAGATGAAGTGGCTGAGTATATTTACTCTTACGTCTGTATCTTCTATTCTACTCTGTTTTATTTATTTTTTTTTTAGTTGTTTGTTGGTACCAAGATGATTTTATCACAGCAGCTTTATAGTATAATTTCAAGTCAGGGATTTTGATCCCTCCTGTCTTACCTTTGTTGCCCAGGGTTGCCTTTGCTATTCTAGGTCACTTCTCATTCCATATGAATTTTTGGAATGATTTCCCTAGATCTATGAGGTATGCTAGTGGTATTTTGATCAGGATTGCATTAAATCTGTATAACAGTTTTGTGGGTGTGGCCATTTCACAATGTTGGTTTTTCCTATCTATAAGCAGGGAATATCTTTCCATTTTCTTAGATGCTCTTCAATCTTCTTTTTCAGAGAACTTTAATTTTCAATGTATAGATCTTTTGCTGCTTTTGTTAGATTGATTCCTAAGCATTTCATCTTTTTGGGATACTATTGTGAAAGGCATTGTTTCCTAGTTTCACTCTCAGTGACTCTGTTGTTTGTATATAGAAATGCTATTGATTTTTGAGTCTTGACTTTGTTTCCAGCTACACAGCTAAATTTGTTTTATTAAATCTAGTAGACTTTTGGTGAAGTTTTTGGGGTCTTCTATATAGAGTATTGTGTCATCTGCAAATAATGATAATTTAACTTCTTCTTTTCCTGTCCTTATTCCTTTTATATCTCTTTTTGATCTAATTGCTCTAGCTAATGTTTCCAGAACTATATTGAATACTGGATATCCTTGACTTCTTCATGATTTTAGTTTGAAAGCTTCACTTTGTGTCCATTTAGTATGATGTTAGCTGTTGGTTTGTCATAGATGGCTTTTATCAGATTGAAATAGAGACTATCTATTCTGATTTTTTTGTAAGATTTTTATCATGAATGAGTGTTGGATTTTATCAAAGGCTTTTTCAGAAGCTATTGAGATGGCCATGTGATTTTTGTCTTTGGCTCTTTTAATGTGGTGTATTACATTTATTGTTTTGCATATGGTGAACTATCCCTTTATTCCTGGGATGAATCCCACTTGGTCCCGGTGTATAATCTTCTGGATGATTTGCTGCATCCTGTTTGCAAGTATTTCACTGAGGATTTTTGCATCTGTGTTCATCTGAGAGATTGGCCTGTGGTTATCTTTTTCGATTGGATCTTTTCTGGTTTTTGCATCAGGGTAAAATTTACCTCTAGGAATGAGTTAGGGAGAATTACTTCCTTTTCAATTTCATTAAAGAGTTTGTGGAGTATCAGCATTAAATATTTTCTGCATTTCTCATAAAATTCAGCTGTGAATCTATCAGGACCTTGACTTTTCTTGGTTGGTAATTTTTTAATTATGTTTTTGATTGCATTAACTAATGCCAGGTTATTCACAAGTTTTAGATCTTGCTTATCCAGCTTTGGTAGTTTATACATTTCTAGGAATCTGTATATTTCTTCTGCATTTTCCATCCTATGTGAATATAGATTCTTGAAATACATATTGATGATCTTCTCAATTTCCACAGGATCTGAGGTAATTTCACCTTTTTAATTCCTCAGTGCATGAATTTGAGTATTTTCTTTACTTTTTTTTTTATAAGGTTGTGTAGGGGCTTATCAATTTTGTTTATTCTTTCAAAGAACCAACTCTCTGATTCATTTATTCTTTGTGTTGTTTTCTTAGTCTCAACTGAATTACTTTCTCCTCTGATCTTTATAATTTCTTCTCATCTGTGGACTTTGAGCTTGAGTTACTCTTCTTTTTCTAGAAGATTTAGGTGTAGCATTAGATTGTCTTATTTGTATGCACTCTGTTTTCCTGATGTGAAAATTCATTGCTGTATATGTACCTCTTAGGACTGTTTTCATTGAATTCCACAGGTTCTAGTATGTTGTATTTGCATTTTTATTTGGTTGTAGAAACTGTTTAATTTCTTCTGTAATTTCATTTGTGACCCAATAGTTCTTCAGGAGGATGTTGTTTAATTTTCATGTGTTTATGGGGTTTTTCAGTATCTTTTTGTCATTAATTTTCGATTTCGTTGCACTGTAGTCAGATAATATGCATGGAATAATTTGAATTCCTTTGCATTTACTTAAGGATGCTCTATGGGCTAGTATATGATCTATTTTAGAGAATGACCCATGTGCAGATGCAAAGAATGTGTATTCTGATGTTTTTGTGTTGAGCATTCTGTAAACATTTACTAAGTTCATTTGTTCATGCTTTTGATTCAGTTCTGTTATTTCCTTGCTGATATTTTGTGACAGTATGGCATTAAGGTTCCCTGTTCCAATTGTTTTATTGCTTATTTGATTTTTAATGTCTATTAATATTTGTCTTATATAGCCAGGTGTTCTCACATTTGGTGCGTATATATTTATGTTTGCTATCTCTTCCTCTTAAGTTTTTCCTCTAACAATTATTTCTTGTTTGAAGTTCACAATGCCTGCAAGCAGGATCGCTACCATGGTTTTTTTTTTTTTTCTGGGTTCCTGTTGCATGGAGTATTGTTTTCCATCCTTTGACTTTCAGTGTATGAATTTCTTTTTGAGTTAATGTGTTTGTTGTATATGGCATATTGTTTGGTCTTGTTTCTTGCTTTATTTTTCCAGTCTGTTTGTTTTGAATTGAAGCCATTTACATTGATGGTTATAACTGATATGCATTGGCTTATCTTTATCATGTTATTTTCCTATTGTCAATTACCTGTTTTTTCCTCTGTTTAATTACTTATTCTTCTTGGTGATTTCTTTCTCATGTTGTGGCATTTTTATCACAATCTAGAATATCTTTCTGTACTCTTTGTAATGTTGGATTTGTGCTCATGAATTTTTTCAGTTCTTAATTTTAAAAGGTAGTTTTGCCAGGAACATCAATCTAGGTTGGAAGTTGTTTTCTTTCTGGGCTTGAAATAGTTCACTCCAAGCACGTCTTGATTTGAGAGTTTGTGTTGAGAAGTCAGCCATGATTCTAATGGGTTTTTCATTACAGGTGCTCTTTTTGTTTTTTCTAGTAGGTTTTAATATTCTCTACTTGTGCTGAGTGTCTGGGATCTTGATTATTATGTATCTGGGTATAGATTTTTCATTTTGGTTTTGACTGGAGTTCTATATGCCTCACTTATCTGTTTGTCATATTCTGTTCCCATGCTTGGGAAATTTTCTGCTATCACTTCTGCAAATAGATTTTAAAATGTCATTTGTGTTGACTCCATTGACATCTATAAGTGTTTTATTATTTTTCTTTGTATTGTCTTGGAGCTGTTGAATTGTTATTTTATGGTCCCTTACTATTTTTATGAGAGCTTTTCTTTCATGGTCACTAGCTTTAATCCTGTCTCCAAGGTCTGAAAGTCTATCTTTAGCTTCATTCAATTGGCTTTTCCAGCTTTCAGTGTAATTTTTAGTTTCCTGTTTATCTGTTTGAATCTGTTTCATACATTTAATCCTTTCCTATATTGTTCATTCATGGTTTTCATCTTTTTCCTGTGCTCCTCTTTTTTGTGTATCTCTTCTTTAGCTATGTTGAACAATACTTTCATTATCAATGGTATTTCTCTTTATTTTTGAGAGATTATTTCTGATCTGATTTCATGTATAGCCTCATATATTTGTTTCTTCATGTACTATCTTTTCAGAGCTTTCAGGTATGTGTCTTCCAATTTCTTCTATTTCAATATCTCCTGTACTTGTCGTGTGAGGTCTGGAGGTCTGAGATTGTATTTTTTGTTTTGTCATGTTCTCCTGTTGGTTTATATTTTGGTTTTTTCAGTCTCACTGGTTTCACCTGCACCTCATGTGCACTGTTGTCAGGACCCTAAAGTGTGCTGGTTTCCCCCTGCCGTTGCCAGTCCTGGATGGAGTGCCATGTCACTGGTGTGGTCACAGGCCTGCCATGGTCACCTGGGTAGAGGATAGCATCCCACATAAAATAATTGACAAATGTTAAAAGTATAGTGAAATAAACAATGAAGTTACCAAATATGTACTAAAGTTATTCTGATTTTAACTGATAAAAAATTATTGAGAGGGCTGGGGATTTAGCTAAGTGGTGTAAATGCTCACCTGGCAAGCATGAGGTCATGAGTTTGATCCTCAGTACCAAAATAGTAATAACAACAACAACAATAATAATAATAGAGAAATAATAACTGTTGGGGGAATTCACTTCATAATAAAGTGACTAAAATCTTCAAATGATTGCCATGTTTTGTGATATTTGTGTGCACACTCGCACATGTGTGTGTGTGTGCATGTGTTTGTGTGTATGTTCTGCACTGTAGGTTAACACAAGGCTTTTAACTGAGCTACATCGCCAGCTTTTCTTTATTTATTTATATTTTGTTTTGCTTTATAATCGGGGTCTCACTAAATCTCTAAATTGCCCAGACTGGGTTAGAACTTGGGATCCTCCTCAAATGTTTGGATTACAAGCATATGCCATTTTATAATTGTGACACTGGAACTTCAGAACAGGGCAAATTAGTAGAAGAATTAATAAAACTACTACTTGAAATTGTCTAGTGGAAATATAGTGTCAAGAAGCCACTAAACTTGTCAAAAATCAGTAATAGAAGGATTTTAGTAGGCTAAAATTTTATTATTTTAAAAGAAATTTAGAATAGGTAATTATTAAAGAAACACATTAAGTGACATTAATTTAAGGTTAAGTTTGAAATTTGACTTAAATGATAGACAAGAAATAAAATATATGGTAATTCAGTAGCATAAGAAGCAACACATTTCTCAAATATAAAGCAACACAAATATTGCATCAGGTAAAGACATTCTGTTTTACTTTGGATCATTTGCAATTTTAGAATGATATTTTGGGACCATTTTTTAAAAAAGACTAGTATTATAGCTATATAGGTGAGTTGTGTAGAAAAGGTGTGTGAACTTAGGTAAGATAATGTGAAGCTGACTGCATAAAGCCATAGATATGGATTGGGATGATGAGCCTAACATGTTACAGTGCAGACACCGTTTCTAATTACACACATGGAACTTCTCAGGCTGTGCCTTCAAAATAAGGTGTCAGCATCACCTTCATTTCAGAGTTAGCCACGTAGTTTTGATGGCTTGGGATCAGCTGTCAGTGTTCAGCTGTCACGAGGTGCAGCATGCCCACTGAGTCCTTCAGGTGGCACAGTGCAGAAGCCCCTGGGTGTTTCCCCAAAAGCTCATTGAAAAGACACATGATGCCAACACATGATGCCAGCACATGGAGACTGAGCAGCCATGCAGCCCACCCAAGAGCAGCTCTTCAGCCCACAGAGTGGCTATCAGAGCCACCAGCCACAGGACAGCCATGAGCCAATGAACAGATTAAACAAAGAGCAAGTTTGTTTTCATTCACTGCCCATATACAGTCCCCCTAAAACAACTTCCTGAAAGAATTAGAACCAGTGATTAACATTATGTAATTAGGAATGTGATGCTATGTAAGAGGTATATTTGTCACCTGTTTAACAATACTTATCTGTCTCCTACAAAGATGCTCTATAAAATGTTTTAAGTAAATAATACTTGTTCATCTATGGGATTTTGGTCCCAAATACTGTCAAAAGAGTATTTAGATGAGAACATATTTTGAATGTGCCCAGTGGATCTAAAGCATTTTAATATCGTCAGATGAAGATGCATTCCTGATGCCATACAAATGTATGTTTACAGTACATTTTGTGTGGTACTATACAGGAAGTAAGCAGCACACACACTCTGGGCAAGTGGATGATTAGCTAAGGGACTCTTTGTACAACGCAGATATTTCCTTCACGTGCAAACTTCCTGAAGGAAGCTCACTCACCGAAGCTTTTATTTAAGGTTTTTGTAACTTCTGTAAGACATAAATACAGTGACAAACACTACCTGGAATTTGGACAAGTGCATGCTCCATGCCATCTCTGCTGCAATGACTATTGCTCCTGAATTCTCTCATTTTCCTCCCTGGGGAGCCTGCTTCCTAGTCAGAGGTACCCACCCACACACACCCAGTTCTCCTTTGACCTTCTGTAACAGGGTACTTTTCCCAGTACTCAATTCCACATAAATGGCTCCAAGGCTAAATATAGGCTCTATCAGAATTGTTTTATTTAATAATTTGTCTATGAGACTCACCAGTTGGAAAGTACATCAGTCCTACTACTCTCTTACAATGTGTTAGCACCCCACCATTTATTCAGCACTGTTTCACTTTTTTGGACAATTACAAAGTGATTCAAAGTTGCACCTTATTATCTTAAATATTATAATCTGTGTAATAGCCAATTTTATTCTGAAATAGTGATAATTTCTGTATCATTAAGTTCATTGAGAATTTGATCATTATTGATATTGTGACATAAAACCATCTGGCTTTCAAATTCCATTATATGTATCTTATTTTGTTGATATTTGATTTTATCCTGTTGTTTCCTTTATTCTGTATACGTTAAGTTAAACTTTTTAGTTATTGTAGCTTCTTCAAATGGATTGATACTGAAACTTTTCTGCGCATATATTTAAATATCCATTTTGTCTTATGATTTGGATTTTAACTTCATCGTACAAATTTTATTTTCCTTGTGATTGAGTTTGAAGTGCTTCTTAATTTTTCTTTTATTTTTGACTTTTGTTTTACATTAATATATGTTTAATTTCCAAGTATATAAAGACCTTTCTTTGGCTCATTTCCCAAAATTTCCTTGTGATCAGACTAAGAACTCACTGTGGTGTCTAGCCCTCAGATTTGTTTCAGATGTGTTTTAATAGGCCAGCATGGTCTATCTTGAGGAATATTCCATGTGCTCTTGTTTCCTGTGATATGAAGCTGCCCATTAGTTCAAGTTGGGGGTCACATTCCTCATTTTTCATATATCTTTTACAATTATTATTATTTTGGCTGCCTGTGTTACCGGTTAGAGAGAGAGATTAAAATATCAAACTATGATTGTTGTTACCTATTTTTTTAATCTATGATTCTTCATTGCACTATTTAAAAACTACTACATAGTATGAGATACACTTTAAATAATTCTGTGCATTTTCCTCTTAGTCTCCTGAAAATCTACATGTTTGATAATGATATACATTCACTGGTTCCCTTACACATACTCCTTATGTGTTATATATTCTTTAATATTTTTACAGCTAAATTTGTCTCTAAAATATTTCTCTTGTAGGTAGCAGGACAGGGATCTTATTGTTACTGGAAGTCTATTTTTATTTTTAATGTGAGTTCATTTATACAATTTGATACAATGATTAGTGTGTTAGTGTTTCAGTATGTCTTTTACTTTTCACTTTACAGTTTGCCCATCTATTTTCCTCGTGTCATCTTTTGCTGCCTTTTAATACTTCTCCACTATCTGCCTCACTAACCTTCATTTCTTCTTCTGCTTACACTAGGAATTTGAATGCCCAGTAAGTCCCCAATTTAAGAATAGTTAAAAACAGTTCTATTCCAGCAGAATGTTCCTAAGTCAAGTTCTTCCATAAGTCTGACAAAGTAGTCTTACACACCTTCGACACAAATGAAAAATGTAAAGCATAGAAAGCCAAACACACACAGGAACACAGTTAGGGCACTGCACAGGAAGTATGCAACAGCACAGCCATGACAACGTCCGGGAGACACAGAGCTGCTTCTAATTTGTTCCCACCTAGGAATGTTCCTAAGGCAGAGTACCTCACATCTGTGAAAATCTACAACTCAAATGTTCCTAAACTGGCAGTTTACTGTACATCTTTAATTTATTACAGGTTACTTATGCATCAGATACTACTGTGCACAATTATAGGATTTGTAAACAGTAATGTTACATGTCTTACATTTATACTTGTCATGATGCGGCTTGCTTTATTATATATATATATATATATATTACATAGGACAAAGTTATTTTCTAAAATTATATATTAACCATCTGTAATTTAAATCTAGATTACTTTTTCTGATTTGTTTGGCAATATTAATGTATTTTATACTTATTATATCCCACAGTATTTGGCTTTAAATTGTATTTTTATTTCAAAAGTATTAAAATAATAAAACATAGAAGTAGGCAAAAATTTTAATGCAGCAATCATAAAAGTGTTATACAAGCTTGAGAGATATCTCAGAGGTATAGCGACTGCCTGGCAAGCTCAGGGTCCTGAGTTCAGTTTCTGGTACCCACCTAAAAAAAGGTCATATAAATCAAAACCCATTATAAATTACTACCTATAATAATCTCATAAATCTTTACTAATTTCTGCATCTGATATTTTTTCAACATCTTTGTATCAGTCAAATTTGATTCTACTTTTCTGGTATTTTAAAACTATTTGATACTTTTAATTAAATTTGTATAGGCGGATGTTTAATTGTTCTAACTAAGCCCTAAGATAACTTCAACAGAATGCTATTATTTCTATTTCGTGTTCATGAGCCTTGGCACTTATTGATTCTATTGATTTTAGTTAAAAACAATTTCAAAGAAAATCATCATGGCTTAAGTGCTCTCTGGATATTCTTTACTTAAATGAGTAAAATTTAGTAATAACAAAAATGTTCATGCACATTTTTTTCACTTACAGAATTACATGTAAACAAACATACTTTCCCATCTTTAACATATGGTTATACCGGGGAAACTATTATTTTAGTGTGTGGTTTGTTTACTTACTTAGATTTATTTTGATATTTTTCCTGCATAATAAGCTACATTTTCTATGTGCTTCTCTGTGTGTAAATTCGGATACATTTTACTGAGTAGGTTTTTGTCTAAATATATAATGCAAAGCATTAAAGTCAGGTAATAAAGATAAATTCAACATCGAAATGTATAACTTTATATGACTTCCATACTGACATCTGTGTTATTGACCCTGAAAGTTAAATATATGCATTTTGAAATGAAGTTATACATACTTTGAAGTAAATTGCTGTTGCCTCCATTAGCGTATAAGGGGTCATCAAATGCACATTACGGAAGATAGGTCCTCTTCAGGGTAATTTTAAATATAGGCGAAGTCTCAGGAAAAGTTTAGTTTTAAGTATTATGGCAGAGTTTTTTGAAGTATCTTGTTTTCCTTTATGCTATTCCAAATTTTAGAGCTTATTGTATAATAGGACTTCTTTCTTCATAAACCAGAAATATGTAAACATAGAAGTAATACTTTTAGTTTATTAATCATTTTAAAGAGATTTATGTTGCCAGCATTCCTTGCATAATTTCATTACATCAAATTATTTGCTGTCTATTCACCTGAAACTAGTGCAATGACACTTCCTTAAATCTACTGAAATTTCCTCTCCTGATTTCATAGCATCCTACTGAATATACCAAATCTAAGAACATTTTTCAGAGTTGATTTGATAATTTTCATAGTCTCTTTGATTTTTGAGCCCCGTAGAATTTGAAATTATCAATGATATTATTTTTAAAATTTTCTTCAGCACTTCGTTGACATCATCTTAGTCTCTTTCTTGGGCTTCTCCCTTGCTCTTTCTCCCATCACATCATTACTTACTCTCATTTCACACAATAAACTCTCTTTAAATATCACCTCTGTCAATATTACACCTTTCTCCTCATTTTAACCTCATTTTCAATAATTAATATCTCTCTATGGCTTTAACCATAACTGCATTTAAATTAACACTGAAATCAGGAAATAATGTCGTGAGTCTTCAGATTTCCAGGTCTAAATTCAATATTTAGTTTCTTCTATTGGATTTCACATAAATAGCTCAAACTTAGCAGACCTAACCCTCACTTGTTACCTTTCACAAATTTTTTTCTATTTTTTAAATCTCAGAATAAAGAGCTACTTAATATTTCAAATAAATAATGGGAAATATTCCAGAATTTTAAAAAAAACCTTTCTCCTCTCATAAATATCTTTCTGTATACCTGTTTTTGTATCTCTGTTTTTTAAGATGTGACAAAATCCAAATTTCACAGTATCTCAGCCTATTTTCAGAGTGCTATTTCTACTACTCAGATATGGTTACAATAGAATTATGTGAAGCTGTGACATGGCTTTTAAGTGTTTCCCAGGGATCCAGGTAAAATGACCTGGTTCCCAGGGAGCTTTGGGCAGTGGTGGAAGCGTTGAGGCTGTCAGGCCCATCTTGAGGATGTAAGCTTTAGGAGTCAGAGGACAAGTACCGCCTCCTTCCCTCAAGATTCCTGGCCAAGAAGCAAGTTGTTCATTCTGCCATACACTCTCGTAATGCTATGCAAACCTCAGTCAGAGGCCCAGAGCAGGGGCTCCCTGATGTTGAGCTGGAACCCAAAACCATGAACCAAGATAACCCTATCTCTTCCTCAGTTAATTATCTCAGGCATTTTGTAATGGTGATGCAAAGCTATCCACCACATGTGATTTGACTATATAGTGTAATAGAGTTTCACTAAAGAGCTCAGGGTGCAGCACAAACCTCAGAGAGGATGGGAGGTCCTCCCCGTCCCTTTCCCTCCTTCTGCCTCAGGAACACTGCACTAGACGCAGCTCTCACTTGTGGCCAAGGCCATTCATTTATGATAAATCTTGGAGTCTGCCCTTAGCACACTGCTGAAATATCCTTTCCTCCAGTTCATTTTGTAGTTCAAGTTTGACATCATTACAAATCCTTCTTTTGTCACTATGCTGGGAGTTTGAATAGCTACCCAATACCTGAAATGTCATCAAGCCTTGCACATAAAACCATCTAATGCTTTCTAATTGGACTATAGTGATTTGTTTACATGTTGAAATTTTCTGTAGTCTCTGTCAGATATATTTTACCAATGTTACCTATCCTTAGAATGTAATAAAAATCTCTTGAACATTTTACTCTGAGAATCATTCCTCAACTAAAACTTTGTGGGGACTGTGTATTAAATTTAAATAATAAAAGAGAATTTGATTCTGCCTTACTTTCAAATATGTTTGTTGTAACTTTATATTTTTGTACGATTTTAGTAAACAAAGCTTAATCTTGGAGCTACAAGTATTCTAATTTTATCTCGAAATTTTGATTGTCTACTTGAAATACTGAAGAAATTGCATTCACGTGCAGACTATATAAATATAAAGCCAAATAAGTGATTTTGTTCCATTAAATATATAACATGAAGTATAGTTTAAAGAGAAAAAATTGAATTTAAATGTCAAAACCAGTTTGCACCTTGTATACTGATTAGACTGGAATGACTAAACATAGTCTAAAATATGTCTCATTGCTAGAATATGAAAGTCTAATTTCAATTTTTGGGAGACCATCTAAGAGTGTGATTTTCAAGGCAAGGTGTGGTGGCACACGCCTATAAGCCCAGCACTCAGGAGACTAAGGTAAGAGAATTGCTGTGAGTTTGAGACCAGCCTGGGCTACAGAGTGAACTCAGAGTCATCCTGGACTGTATGAGACCCTGCCTCACCCCCGCAGTGTAGGATTTTCAAATAGGTAATCATCATAGTAATTAGGGACTTGTATGTCATTTAATACTGTCATTTCTCTTAAAATAAAAATACAAACTCTTTTGGGTCAGAGAGATGTTAGTGTCCTCTAGCTCTGCCAGCTTCTGCCCCAATTATTTAAAAGTACTTTGGTCAGTACATTTGAAAGAGTTAAGGTTTATATTTTTGTTTCTATATTTTTAGTTTGTCTAAAAAATTCTTGTAGTTCTTTATATTCTGCGTTTATGGTGTCTCTAGTAAAAGACTATAGGATAATATTCCCCTATATGTTTAATGATGAAAGAAAGAACCAGTTTTAATTAGTTTTATGATTTGCAAAACAGATAGGAGCATTTTCAGTTTGTAATTCCATGAATATTTGTACCTTAATTTTGTAGATAGGGAATTTCAAATCCAGAGACTTTTAAGTGTCTTCCTCATGCAGGCCACAAAATCAATTACAGAGTACTAAGGTTGCTGTTACACAATTGAAAGGTAAGGAAAAATTATATTTGCAAACACAATTGCATTTTTAATCACAGTGTTTAAGCAGGTCACCATGTTTGGTCAAGTTAAATGTTGAAGAAAAATAAACAGTCTTGTAGAAAAATCAATTAAAGACATATTTATTGGAAAATGCACAATGACATAATATCTCTGGAATTACTTGATTTTTTTATTTTAATAGTACATGCTCTTTGGATACTCTATAAGGGGCACATATTTCTGAACGCCAATTGCTTTGTATACTGTAATGAAAGACTTTGAATAACGATCTGTGCACCCTGTTCATGGAGGTAGTTTTATTTGCACAGTATTAAATACTTTTTCCAAACTAAAATCTCTATTAATGTTATATCACCCAAGAAGTCCTTAAATATTGGTTCTTTCTTTCAGCAGTTATATAAGTTCAATATGTTTTGTAAACTTTCTAAATGAAGATTCTATAATTCTAAGTCATTGTATTCTGATTTTCACATAGCTCAAAATTTGTTCTAATGTTTATATTTCACTGTTACAAACTTAGATATTGTTCTCTTTGAGAACAAACTGCAGAAATGTGTTTGTTTCTTGTCGTTGATGGGTATAAGCATTTGAGGGAAATTGGCAGGAGGTATCTGAGCTCTTGGCTCTGTGGTTTGAAGACACAGCTTATCTGCTTGTGCAAAGACAGGTGGCAGAGTGTGAATACAAAGCCATATCCATTATATTCATTTACTTTACTATTTAGAAAGCACAGATGTTAACTGTGTAGCAACAAGGTGGTTTTTATTGTAATCACCTGCTGCTAGGGTCTCTCTTGGGGAGGCAGCCAAATGGAGTCACATTTCCTTCTCATTTACACGGCATTTGTTATTTGATGGCTCAGAACAAAACTGGAAATTATTTTCATTCACAAGAAAACACTTAAAACAAGATAATTTTGAAGAAAACAGTATAAATTTGAATCACATACCACCATAGTTAATTATCTACATTCATCATAATGTGATTTGTGCTGGTTTTCAGCTGGAAAATCCTGTTCTGTGGTCTATGTTTTGATTTGATATTGTGTAGGCAGAATTCCTTGTAGTGATAATTTCTAGAAAAAATTTCATTGACTCTTTCTTTCAGCTCCTACCCATAAAATGAAATTTTCAAATATTTTTCTGTTTTTTGCTGCCTATTTAAATTAATATTGAAAGAAATTTTACCCTAAAGTAGGTCATATATATGTGTGTGTGTGTGTATATATATACACACACACACACATATATATGATATTTAGTAGTAGGATATATATATATATATATAATCTGCCATATATATGTATATATGGCATAATAATATAATATATGACATAATAATGTAAGATCTATACACTCTGTTCTTGCAGGTAGTTTCAATTTCCTTCAGCTTTCAGCAGTATCTAGGGTGCTTCAGATTCTTTTATCTCTTTGACTAGTCCCCTCCTTTAGAGATCTACTGAATTTCCCAAGTATCTTTCGTTCAATGCTGTTGACTCCTACAAAGCATCATGTCCTGAAACTTTGTTTCTCTTACATTTTTGCTTTTCTAGATGACTCGATAAAACACAGGCCCTCATGTTTTTCAACCTTGCCAAATCTCGAGTTTGGTAGAATAAGCCTTTGTGCTTAGAATCAAATCAAATCAGTTTTCATTCCCTGTTCATCTCTATTTTCATGCATATCACATTTATAAAGCACTTTGAAGATTAATAAGCATATGTTCTTCTAATGATATGTAATAAAATCTTAAGTATTAAAGTGAAGTTAGACACAAAATAGCTGATACAGTTATTGAATTATTCTATTAAAGTGTATTGATCTTCTATTATTTATTAAACACAAGTAAACCCTAGTGTAGGAAGATTACTAATGTATGACTTTAGCTGAAGAAAAATACAGAAGAAATCACGTGTTCTAAAGTCTTCAGATAGCATTTCTAAAAAGTAACACCTTTTTTATAATTAAAAAACACCTTCCTCCTACAAAAGTACTTTTAAAAATTATGAATCTCCTCAGGATCCAGAAAAAGCGCCAGATCTTCCCTAATTCTTCTTTACTCTTTAATTAAACTGATTTTGATTGAATACTGTTATTCAGAAACACTCCTAAGTGTATATCCTTTGCACTTGTAAAGATTTTTCTTTTTAAGATCATCCTTTGAATCTAATTCAGTCAAACTGCATGGCCAGCAGTTCGCACCATGTGGTGATGGAGGTCCTCAGACGCTTCCGCGCAGGGCTCCTTAAACCAAGAGTTTATCATCCCAACCCGGTGGTGACCTCTCCCCTGCTCAGCTGCACCAGACCCTTGGAGCATGACCACTGAACATTATCGGGCAGCTCTCGGGCTCCAGGACTGGTATCACCAGGTCATGTCTGCCCGTCTGCAGTGTGTTACTCTCCGCCCTCATACACACCCACCTCAGGGAGCAGAGAAAACTTACTTGACTTATTTTCAATTGTTTACATAATGCAGTCAATAAACTGCCACTCAGTATGATATGAAAATCATTGTACAGAAAGTAGTAACATGATGAAATCCAGTAATCTACTAAACTACATATAACAAGACATGTTGTTAAGAAGCATGCTAAGTTATTTGTTGCATATGTCTACAGTGTAGCACCATGGAAATCGTCCACATTTTAAGCCTTCATCTACTATAAAATGACTCTTTGGAATGTTTTAATGATCCTGAGTGACTATGCAAGTTTAATCTATATAACTGAATAAATAGTCACTTATATCATGATGAAAATAAATGATGAATAGATGTTGCTTTGGCATGAGCTACCATAGTTAAAAATTTTAAAAACTGTCAAAAAATTAAGGCTTTTGGCATCCTTTGGGTTAAAAATCTAGATCAGTAAAAATCTAGATCAGTATTTTTTCAATAAGGATGTTATATAATGATATAACTATTTTCAGATCCAAATATTTATGTGATTTAATACAAACTTTTTTCCAAATTGATGTGCCATCAATGATAGAGGTAACATGTTTTTCAGACATTTGCTAGTAAATGTGGTCAACGTATTTACTAATGTGCCTTCTATTTATAGTATACAACACTTGTAATAAGTTTTATTATTTAATAAAATAAACTTAATGTTAGAAATTATATAGACTTTTGAAATTTGAAGGTCAACATGGGGGTTTTGAAAAATTAAATAATTAGATATAATTGAAGACTACTTCAGACAAATAATTTTTTCATGCTATTTGATTTCCTGCACACTAGTAATTATTATCTGCAACAGTAGTCCTTATAATTTGGAAAAAAGGTTGAGAAAGTACCACATTATGCTATAAATGCCTAGTGGCCCCCTGTGCTATCTTGGATAGTACTAGTCATATACTAAACACAAAAGATATTATAAACATGCAAATCTTACGGCTGCATCTTTGCACCCTGAGACATTGCTTAGTGTTGGGAACACTACATCATGGGAAATAATTCATACACACATAACATGTTAAATGATGCCAAAATAATCATTCCAACATTTCAAACTCAATAAAAGCAGCAGCATAGTTATATATTAGGAAAAGGATTCTTTTCCAGGTCAGTGGAGCCCTTCGCTCTGCTGGGCGGTGAGCCCGAGCAGCGCACTCAGGTCTGGGCCATAGTAGACCCCAAGCGTCAGGATTTACCGTTCGGTCCAAGCTTCACTACGACAAATGTAGTAGTGCTTTAGAGCAGTGCTCATGTTTTCTCTGCTTGGCTTGTCCTTCTCTGTTTCCTGACTTTCATGTATACTAACCTATCAGTCTTTCCTTTCCAAACTTTTCATTTTTTCCTTTTCCAGTTACCCAGCTTCAACGTCTTTCACTAGTCGTTTTCCCCTCCTCTTCTTCCTTTGCAATCTTCTTGTGAGCTTTTTAAAATTAAATTTATTTTAACTGGCAAACACAATCATTCAAACTGTACATATTAATGGGTGATATGTTCCCCACTAATACGCATGAGACATTGATACACTGTGCAATGTTTAGAGTGGGTTAAACATGTCCAGTTCCTCCAGCACATGTCATTGCTTCATGAAGAAACATCCAGAACCCTTTCCTGCAGGGTTCCGAAATGCTCAGTATGTTACATCATGTACAGTCCCCCTACTGTGTCAGAGCTCACCAGAATCTCTTTTCTTCCTTTGGGTTCCTTCATTAGTTCCAGATTAGAGAATGTATTTAAGTATTCATTAAGTTTTTATATAAAATGATTTTCTTTTATAATTACAGTTTAAAAAGAGAGATAGAACTCCAGTACAATATTATTTGTGAGGTTCAATCTTACCAAAACTTATTCTTCCATTTCTAATTATGAGAACAATGAAATAAAGATGACTAATAATACACCATCTATGTTCACTCTGCAAGAAATGATTTTTCAAACAATCAAATGGCAATGTGGATAGCATTGGCAATTGTAAGTCAAAGAAATTAATTGCTTAAGTCTCTGATTTGGGGTTCTTTGTCCTCTTTTCACTGTACCATGGTACCTCCAATGACATTTTATTAAATGCAGTTGGCATGTTAGTACCCAGTACTCCAAGTGGGGCCTTGGAGTCGGTCCATGTCCTTCTAAAGACTCTTGTCTGCTCTCCTGCCTGTCTCCTCACTGCGTCACCATCGCCGTAAGAGCTGCAGATCTGCGCCAGTAGCAGCACTAACCTGAGAAGAACTTCTCTTCTTGGAAGCACTTACTCCTTCTAAAACAGAACCTCCTTTGGCACAAGTTGGTGTCTTATTTGGATAAAATTGTTTTCTGTGCTGAAAAGTCTTCAGCGAAGTGCCAGTGTGAGCAGCATCTAGAACAGAGCTCTGCACCAAGATGGAGGAGGAGGGTGCACTTTCTCACGTGGCTTTTCTCTTTGGAGCATGTTTGCAGACTTCTGGGGAGTAAGAGCCAGTGTCGGGTGCATCTCCTACATGCCAGATCCTACTTTAGAGCTTTCACATACTACCTTAAAAATGTATGTCTGTGGGTTCTTGCTAGATGTTTATGGTATGCAGTGATTGCTTAGTCATGGGAGCTGCTACCTGCACATCACACATTTTAATTCTTTCCTCTCACCCTCCTGCCCCACCCCCTGGGGCAATGCACATAAGTGTGCATGGTACATGTCAGCAGTGTTTCCTGGTCACCTTCCTCACAGGGCCCTGGTACATGTACAGAACACATCACAACCTGCCTGTTTTTACTTCATTGCCCTCCCCTTCCTCACTTTTCTCCATCTTTTGATTCCTTCTCTCTATGATATTTTTTTTTAAAACATGTCAGTCAGGAGGCAGCAGTGTCCCTTCCTATATGCTAAAGAACTATCTCAATATTTCAAATTGGCTTTATATTTTGCACTTTATATTTTGCGTTTCTCATATAAGACAAACTATGTAATACTTAAGGTTTTGTGACTGATTTATTTCACTTAGCATGCTCTCAATGTACATCCACTGTGCTACAAAGTACTCATTTATCTTTATATATTGAGAGTATCATGTGATTGTGTATAAAGTCCATTCATCTGCTGATGAACATATAGGTAACTTCCAAGGTTTAGCTACTATAAATGATGCTGCCATAAACATGGGAATACATGTACCAATGTAATATGATGTCTCTTTTGGGTGATGTTTGGAAGAAGAGCTGTATTGAATGAAACTTCCAGTTTTAGCTTTTGAGGAATCTCCATACTGAATTTCATAGTGACTGTACTAGTTTATACTCCCACCAACAGTGAAAAAGTGTTACTTTTTTCCAGCAGCCTCACCAGCATTTGTTATTACTTTGTTTCTTGAAGATGGCCATTCTCTTTGGAGTGACACAGAATCTAAGCATTGTTTTAATTTGCATTCTGGAATGGGCAGTGATGTTGAACATTTTTCATGTATTCATTGACTATTTGTATTTTCATTTCAGAAGTGTCTGTTCATTTCACTTGCCCATTCGTTGATTGGGTCTTTTATAAGGATGCTCTAAATTTTTTTGAGCCCTTTGTACTTTGTACTTTGTAGAGATTAGTCCTCCACCTAAGGTAAAGCTGAAAATTTTTTCCAGTTTTCAAGTTGATTCTTCACTGTTTGATTGTTTCCTTTGCTGTTCAGAAACTTATGATTTGATATGATCCTATTTGTTGATTCTTCATATTATTTTTTATGCAAGTAGAGTTCTGTTCAGAAATCTTCACTTACTCCTTTGTCTTCAAGAGTTTTACATATGTTGTCTTCCAGCAGATTAAATGTTTCTCTCTTAATATTTAGATATTTGATCTGTTTTGATGTTAGTGTAATAGATGGTGGGAGATATAGGTCTATATTCATCCGAAGCATGTAGATAGCCAGTTTTCCATTTATTAAAGAGGCTCTATTTTCTCCAGCATGTTATTGGCCTGCATGTCAAAAAGAAGGTAAATGAATAGGCCTGCAGTTGTTTCTGTGTCCTCTATTCTGTTCCATGGATGCATGTGTCTCCTCTCCATACTATGCTGTTTTTAAAAATGAGTCTTATGGGTAGATTTTAGACTGTGTTTGTTCTGCATTTCAGGCACAGGGGGCATCTTTCCATTTTCTGATGTCCTCTTTAGTCTTTTTTAGACTACTATAGTTTTTGTTCTAGGGGTCTTTTGCTTCCTTGGTCAGGTTAATTCATAAATATTCAATCATTCTTGCTGTAGTTATGACAGGTGTTGTTTCCCTAGTTTCTTTCTTAATAGGTAATGATATTTGATATTTTGATTATTTTCTATATTGTGTTTGCCAGTATCTTATTTAAAATGTTGCATCTATGTTCATGAGAGAGATTGGCCTATAGCTTTCTTGTACAGTTGGGCCTTTATCTGGTTTTGGAATCATGGTAACTCTAGCATCTAGGAATGACTTGGGGGAGTACTTTTCCCTTTTTGATTTCATTAAATAGTTTGAGGACTATTGGATTAGATCTTCTCTAAAGCTCTTACAAAATTCACCAATGGGGTCATCAGGTCATCAGGACCTAAACTTATTTTATTTGGTAGGTTTTTTTCAATTACATCTTTTATTTTATTGAATGATATTGGATTGTTCAAAATTTTTATATCTTAATGGTTTTGCTTTGGTTATTCATATGTATCTAGGAATCTATCCATTTCTGAATTTTCCAACTCATTAGACAATAGTCTGGGAATGTAGAACCAATGAACTGGAATTCACAAGAATCCGTTGTGATTCTGCCCTTTCTACTTTCAATTGAGTTGAATTGGGCCTTTTCTGTCCTCTTCTTGTAAGATTGGCTAGGGATTGTCAATTTTACTTATAGTTACAAAGATCCAAGTCTTCAATTCATTGATTCTTTGTATTTTTCAATCTTTAATTTCATTCATTTCTACTCTGATGTTTATAATTTCCTTCCTAGTACTAACTTTGGATTCACATTGTTCTTGTCTTTCTAGGATCTTGAGATGCACCATTAGGTAGTTTATTTAGGCTCACTCTGTTTTTGTGATGTGGGTATTCATAGCTACCAAGTTCCCTTTTAGAGCTGCTTTATTTGTGTGCCAGATTCCAAATTTACTTATTTTTCAATATTAATGCAATTACTTTAAGCTTTTTCTGAGTATCTCTAAGATGCATCCTTTTAATCTACTGTGTCACCATTCTCCTCTATGAAATATTTTTTCTTTTTAAAAATTCTTTAGTAGTATGTCTCAAGAAACAATTTTAATCAGAGTGTTTTCCTTTCAAATATTTCAAAAGATGGCTAGGGATGTAGCTCATTGGCAAAGTATCTCCCTGGTAAGCGCAAGGTCCTGAGTTCAACTTCTGGTATGAAAAAAATTAAAAAATAAAACATTTCAAAAGAGATATTCATTGCTATTGATTGCTAGCAATTTTTTACAAGTTTGTGGAAAGTGTGCTAAGGAAGGTCAAATTTGTACAAAATGCTTCGTGCAGTACTCTTTGAATAAAGGAAGGAGGAATTGGCAATCCGCAGATAGGAACTCAAAGTACAGTGTTTCTCTGCCAGATGGGCTGGTGCTGTTGAGCAAGGCTGTGTGACAGGTCCGCACGTGGGTGGGTGTGACAGCTAAACACACGGGTGGGTGTGTTGTCACACTCTGGCTCTGCTTCCTCTTACCATGTGCCGGTTGCCCCTGGAGGGCTTTTGGTCTGAGGTAACATACTGTCTTTTCACAGAAACTTCTTGAAGTAATCAACTGGAAATCATTATTTACAAATCCCAGAACTGAGAAAAATGAGCATTTCAAGTTTTAAGGGTCTGTTGGCCTACATTATCATCCACTACAGCTGCAATCTGCATAGCACACAAAATGCTTTCCGTGTATTAAAAATCCCTTCCCTTCTCACCTTATCTAGTACCTCACTGATGTAGAATCAAGCTTTTCTCTTTCAAAAAACAGCATGTGATGTTTGACATTTAGTTAAGCATCCCTCTTGGAACCCCTGCAGCCATCTGCATAAGCGCATAAGTCCTTATTAGGTGGGTATTAGTGTTCATCTGAAAGGTTATCACCAGGTAGCATCCCTGCAGTTAGAAAAAACTTCTGCGCATGGAACTTAATTGATATAATAAAAGATATCACCATGAGTTGTTTTAATATTTTAAATTTAAAAACTTTGACATTTGACTATTACAGAAATCACTTAAGGAATATTTTGTCATTGGTGGTCCATGGATACATAGATTATAAAGTCCACTCAGACTGCAACTCCTTTGCCCATAAGAGGTTGCAGCTGACTGCATGACAATACTTTGTTTATATTGATGTCTGGCATCAATTTGAAGATTATGCTGTAAGATTAATTTTAACGGATTAGTAAATCACAAATCCAAAGATAAATGCTGGCTTCTACCATGAACAGAAGTAGGACAAAGTCATTTAAACAATTCTGGCTTTATTCAGTCATGTATTATTCTTCTGGCCACAGCAGCAAATTAATTCACCTTCAAATTTGTAAGCAGAGGCATAAAATGTGTTAGATATGATATAGTAAGAAAGCTCAGAACTCAAGGATTACATTTATATCTTAATTTTGTCTGAAGCATCTTACTAAAATAGTAAGATAAAATGATTTTGAAAACATAGTGCCTTATTAAGTTGCAAATATTATTTTCAACCTATTGTTACAAAACAAATTCAACTTTCCTCTATTCAAGTGAAAAATTCCATGGGACATTCTCTGTTTAATAACTTGGTTAATACTGTTATTTATGGAACAAAATATTTCTTTTTAACCTTCTATAACACGTGTGAACAGAGATCCTTTCTTCAAGGGCAGCATTTGTGTTCTTATTCTCCCGTGTTCTAGCAGCAGTAATACCCTTTGAAATACATCACCTGCCGGCTATGGAATTTTACTAAAAATGCAAGAGAACATCCTAGAAATTGACCTAACAAAGATAATCAACACTGTGAAATTTGGAAGAATCAAATGCATATGTTTAATAAGACTGCCCATAGAGTAAAATTCTTCCCTTTGCCTTACGTAAATAAATGGATATAGGAATTGAGCAAAATGAGAGTTTTACATCATTCTTCCTGAGAGCATTGTCACTCTCATCATTTGCCAGTGTCCCCCTGATTGGGTGACTACAAATATACTCCAGTGTGTTATGTACAGACATTGATTATCCATATCATGTGTGTACTTGTACATGTGCGTGCGCGCGCGCGCGCACACACACACACACACACACACACACACACATGCATTCACACCACTCCTTATATTGACTGATTGGAGGAAATCCTTGAAGTACAGTAACTATAATCAAATCCCAGAACTGTCTCTTGTGGGGAGGTGTTAACTTTCATTCATTTCACTACTAAGATGGCACTTTCTTTAGACATAGCAGATGCAACATAGTAAGACATGGTGAAAATTTCAATCATATGTAAAGAAAGAATTAAAAGAATTGTCATGTCCTAATAAAGAATGTTAACAGTGCCTTAAAATAGTTTCTTATTTATGTAAAGACTAGCACATCATTAGAATGTTTTTAAAAGTAAACATGGGAGCAAGACTTTTCAATGGCTGCATGATTTTACACAGTATTGCAGTTTAAACATCATTAACATAAAGTAAGATTTTTATCCCTGGATATGGTGAAAACAAGGGAGAAGCATCATCAGCGAATGCTTTGCTGGTAGAAAGAAGCATATTAGTACAGGAGACAAAACAGGAGTGAGTCTCTTTTAATATGTCCTTCAGTGCTTCAACCCAGAACATGTGGGGTTCCGGAACACCTGCTAGGCAAAGGTATTTTAAAATTATTATGTACACTGTACTAGCTAGGTAAAATACTTATAAATATGTAAATGTAATACAAAAATAAATTGATATATTCAACTGCAGTTTCACAGAATGTATCAGTTGTATTGAAAATTCTGATTGTACTATGTAAAAGTTAAACACTGTGCTAGATTAGAGAATTTAAATCTTGGACCTAGAATGTCTGTAGTGCAGACTTTTGCTTTCCCAGTAGGAACATGAAATGTGGAAGATCTCTTGATACTCCAGCAATGAGGCTTTTCCATATTTCTTAGAGGAGATTTTTCCTTAGAGGAAATTCCAGGCTAAGGAAAGCATAAAGCCAAGAGGATTCTGCTGGTCCTATTCCTTTCCCCATGAATCCTTGTCTGTTAAGTAACTAAATCAACACCAACAAAACCTCCCCTGATGGTCAATTATGCTAGGTACTAGCTGTAAGAAGATTAAGAAGGAATAATATAGTTTATGTACAAACACAGTTTCATATTATAGTTGGTTTCTCAGAAATACCTGTTCCTGAACAACAGTGAAAGTAAGAACAAGAAAAGGCAGATCACAGGGACCAGCAGCCGAGGGCTGGGGCTGCTGGGGACTGCTAGGCCTGCCCTTCGCCCACAGGAAACATCACGTGGACCCGTGGCTCTCCTGGGCTGCTTGGGCTGCTAGGCACACCCTTCTCCCGCAGGGAACATCGCAGGGACCAGCAGCTGAGAGCCAGGGCTGCTTGGGACTGCTAGGTCTGCTCTTCGTCCAAAGGGAACATTGTGGAGACCAGCAGCTAAGGGCCTGAGCTGCCTGGAACTGCTGGGCCCACCCTTCGCCCCCAAGGAGCATCCCAGAGACCTGTGGCAGAGGGCCTGAGGTGTCTGGAACTGCCGCTGCTGGGCCTGCCCCCTCCTCCAGGAACATCCAGAAGCCGGCCACAGGCCTGAGCTGCCTGAGACTGCATCTGCTGTACCCACCCTTCCACCAGGAACACTGGACTACAGAGGACAACCATGCTGGCTTGATGAGAGGCTCAGGAACCCTTGACTCAAACAGAAGACTTCATCAAGCTACAGTTAGTGTGGTGAGTTTGCCCCATAAAATAGAGGTCTGCAGTGGGTAAATATGAGTGGAAGTGAAACTCCCTCCAACTGTAAGACCTTGGCAAACCTGGCAATAGAGTGGGTAATCCACTCCTCCACACAAAGAGCATCAGACAGGTTAAGGAGTGTGCCAATATTGCCCCCCTCAACTTAGAGGAAATTAAAAGAAATTATGAGACCCCCAGTGACACAGTAGGGCCTCAGCTGACACAAATACTATAGCCAGGGAGACCTGGTGACCTGCAACAACCTGAAGATATAACAACAGCAGGAACTAAGAGTTGCCCTACATCAATACTTCTGGGCGAGTTAGCCCAGATAGAATATAGGACCTACCCAACAGGCACAGTAGGAGGAATTCAGGAGACTGGATCTCTGCTTCATTGTGCTGCCCAGCAATTTGACAAACATCAACCACACAGTAGAACCCTGAAACACACACTACAGAAAGTTGTGACTGTTGGAATAGAAAGACCAGAAATTCACCCAAACTGTGAAAATGACTAAATGAAAAGGCAAAATGCAATCCTGAACATCTAGTCCATCAGGGGCAGGTGCAGGCGAGAATGAAATAGGGGACCCTAAAAGTCATACACCAGAAATCTCTGAAAAGATAGCAAATGAAGTAAAGAAACAAATCCATGAGGCTATGGAGGAACTCAAATTAGAAATAATGTCTTATGTAAAGACAAAAGTAATGACCTTAGTAAATGAGCTGCTCAACAAAGCTGGAGAAGAAATAGATAAGAAACTACAGGATCATGGGAAATTGATTGAAACTTTGAATGAACAATGCAGAAAACAAGCAGAATCTACAAAACAAATTGAAAGAGGTATGCAAGAAACAAAAAAGTTGTATTGAAAGTCTACAAAGCCATTTCAATGAAGCTGAGGATAGGATTTCAGACCCTGAGGATCACAAGATCACAGATAGTGATCTTGAAAGGGTAGAACTTATAAAAACAACAAAGCAGCATGAAATGACAATCCAACAGCTACAAGATGATGCCAGGAGAAACAATGTTAAAGTAATAGGCATCAGTGAGGAGGCAGGAGACAATGCAAAGGATATAGCTTAGCTGTTCACAGAAATCATGGCAGAAAATTTCCCAAACATGGGGCAAAAATCGGATATACAAATAAGTGAGGCATACAGAATGCAAAACATTCATAACCAACATAAACCTACACCCAGACATATAATAATTAAGATCTCAGACATACAGCATAAAAACAGAATACTAAAAGCTGTTAAAGAAAAGACACAACTCACCTATGAAGGAAAGCCTATTAGAATCACAGCAGACTTCTCAGCACAAACCTTCAGGTTAAGACGAGTTTGGAGTGAAGTATTTCAAGCCCTAAAAGAAAACAACTTTCAACCCAGACTGATGTACCCAGCAAAACTGTCTTTCAAATTTAATGGAAAAATAAGATACTTCCATGACAAAGAACAACTATAGAAATTCATATCCACCAAACCAACCTTAGAAAGAGTGCTGAAGGACATCCTAGGTAGAGATAAAAATGACCACAATCCCCACAACAACAACAGAAAGAACCAAAAAGTAAACAAGGAGAAAAGCAGGAAACTAACAATAATAACACAGCATGGCAAAGTCAAGCCAGTACATATCAGTGATATCCATAAATGTGAATGGACTCAATTCGCATATCAAAAGAAAGAGATTGATGGAATGGATCAAGAAACAGGATCCCACAATATGCTGTATACAAGAAATGCACCTGGCTTAAAAAGAAACTCATAGAATAAAAGTCAAAGGATGGAAAACAGTATTCCATGCAACAGGAACCCAGAAAAAAGCAGGGGTAACTATTCTATTTGCAGACAATGTGAACTTCAAACTTAAAATGATTAAAACAGACAAAGAAGGTTACTACATACTCGTAAGTGGAAAAATTCAAGATGAAGAACTAACAACTATAAATATATATGCACCAAACACAGGAGCACCAAGCTATATAAGACAGATACAAAAGGACATGAAAATCCAAACCCACAAGAACACAATTATTACAGGTGACATTAACAGCCCACTGTCACAAAGAGATAGATCAACTAGACAAAAACTCAGCAAAGAAATAATAGAACTGAATCATACCTCCGAGCAATTGGACTTGGTAGATGTTTACAGAGTGTTTCACCCAACCACATCAGAATACACATTTTTCTCAGCTGCCCACGGGATATTTTCCAAAATAGACCATATATTATCCTATAAAACATTTTTAAGTAAATGCAAAGGCATTGAAATTCTCCCATGCATAGTATCTGACCATAGTGCACTGAAATTGGAAATTATTGGCAAAAGAAATTGCAAAATTGGCATAAATACATGGAAATTAAATAATAACCTTTTGAACAACTACTGGGCTACAGATGAAAGAAGAAATAAAACAATACCTACAATTCAATGAAAAAGCAGAAACAACCTATTGTAATCTGTGGGATGCAATGAAAGTAGTCTTAAGAGGGAAATATATAACAATAAACTGTCATATCAAGAAAACAGAATGAACACAAATAAACAATCTAATGCTTCATCTCAAGCTTCTAGAAAAAGAAGAGCAATTTAAGCTAAAGCTCAAAGAAGAGAAGAAATTGTAAAGATTAGAGCAGAAATAAATGCAATTGAAACTTTAAAAACAACACAAAGAATTAATGAATCAAAAAGCTGGTTTTTTGAGAGAATAAACAAAATTGACAAACCTCTAGCTAACCTTATAAAGAAAAAGAAAGAAAAAAACCAAATTCATGCAATAAAGACAGAAAAGGGGGAAATTACTACATATCCCATGGAAATTCAAAAGATCATGAACACCTTCTTTGAAAATCTCTACTCACATAGAGAGGAAAACACAGAGGAAATGGACAGATTTCTAGAAACATATGGACTACCAAAGCTCAATCAAGAAGATACAGCAATTTTGAATAACACAATATCAGCTATTGAAATTGAAAATGTAATAAAAACTTACCAACAAAGAAAAGCCCAGGTTCCGATGGATTCACAGCTGAATTCTATAAGAAATTTAGAGAAGACTTGATGCCAATACTCCTTAAATTCTTCAATGAAATTGAAAATAAAGCAATCCTCCCTAATTCATTCCTGGAGTCAAGTATTACTCTGATACCAAAACCAGAGAAAGATCCAACCAAAAGGAGAACTATAGGCCAGTCTCACTAATGAACATAGATGCAAAGATTCTCAATAAAATTCTGGCAAATAGAATGTAGCAAATCATCAAGATTATACATCATGACCAAGTGGGGTTCATTCCAGGAATGCAGGGATGGTTTAACATATACAAATCAGTAAATATAATACACCACATCAACAGAGGCAAAAACAAAAACCACATGGTCATCTCAACAGATGCAGGAAAAGCTTTCAATAAGGTCCAACACATGTTCATGATAAAAACCCTTCAGAAACTCAGAATACATGATGTCTACCTCAATCTCATACAGGCCATCTATGGCAAACCAACAGCCAATATTATACTAAGTGGACAAAAACTGAAAGCTTTCACTTTAAAATCAGAAACAAGACAAGGATGTCCACTATCACTACTCCTATTCAATATAGTCCTGGAGACACTAGCCAGGGCAATCAGACAAGAGAAAGAAATAAAAGGAATAAAGATAGGAAAAGAAGAAGTTAAATTATCACTGTTTGTAGATGGCATGATACTCTATATAGAAGACCCAAAAAACTCCATTAAAAGACTACTAGAGGTAATAAACAAATTCAGCAGTGTAACTGGCTACAAAGTCAACACTCAAAAATCAATGGCATTCCTATACACAAGCAAGAAACTCACCAAGAGAGAAATTATGGAAATATCGCCCTTCACAATAACATCTAAAAAAATTAAATACTTAAGAATCAACCTAACTAAAAATGTAAAAGACCTGTATACTGAAAATTATACTACACTAAAAAAGGATATTGAAGAGGATATTAGAAAATGGAAAGATGTTCCTTGCTCTTGGCTAGGAAGAACCAACATTGTGAAAATGGCCATACTCCCAAAACTATTACACAGATTTAATATAATCCCAATCAAAATATCATCAACATACCTCACAGATCTAGAGAAAACACTCCTAAAATTCATTTGGAACCAAAATAAACCTAGAATAGCAAAGGCAATTCTGGGCAATAAAGACAAGGCAGGAGGCATCTCAATTCCCGACTTGAAACTGCACTACCAAGCCGCAATGATAAAATCAGCATGGTAATGGCAAAGAAATAGACCTGAGAATCAATGAAACAGATTAGAAGGTGCAAGCATAGGTACAAAGACATGCAGCTGCCTGATATTTGACTAGACTAGACTAGACTAGACTAGACTAGACTAGACTAGGACTAGAAGCTCCATTCAATTCAGCTATTCCCCTCCTAGATATTTTTCCAGAAAAACTGAAAAGTTCATATTACAGTGATGTATGTGCACCCATGACAAAGGGGTTAAACATGTTCACTGGAGAAAGGATAGCCTCTTTAATAGATGGTGTTGGAAAAATTGACTC